>OLKM01001219.1:147122-159514 GCA_900291075.1 Melanogrammus aeglefinus | reverse complement strand
GAGGCTGAGAAACAAGGTTTTGAATGATTAGATTTCAGATTCAGATTCAGAATATTTATTGATGATAGGCTTTATTGTCAGCAGAGAGTAACAACTCACCTGAGTGGGTTTGCAAAAGAACTGAGGCTCCCAGCTCGGGATCTCAGAGGTAACTAAAGCCTGTGATTTTCTAGACCAATCAGAGCTTCTAATCTATTTGGTCCTACTCTCCACACACTAGGAGGTAGGCCTACCCCCTCATTTACCACTTAACGTTACTCCACATGGAAACATACATTCATACATTCAGCATTAGATACAGAGGAGTTACATATTAAATCATTAGTGATATGAGGTTACATAATATGCATCTACAGTTATATGAAAGTGAGGTCTTTGATTTGAAATCCATTCATGCCTTGGTTATTAACATGATCTAAATCACCATGACTTACCACAAGGGGTTAAGAGATGAGCCCTGTGAAAGCATATTCATTAACAGTAAAATAATGCTCTTTGTAATGTTAATGCCACTTGTATTTGTCTGTGGCCATATAGTAAGACAGCGGTCATAATCCTAAGCTGGTAGTGTCTATTCCTTTGAAGTATTTAAGTCTACAGAATACACATTCTGAGACCACAGACGGGTGACCGTGGGAGACGTTTCCTTTGTACCGTGACGGGAGCCAGCCGTCTTTGCGGCCACTTCTACATAAATGAGGAGGCACGTGTAAATGTCCTCAGAGTGCAAGGGACTTGTTGACCATGGAAAACAAGGTCATATCAAGTGGTTTAAGCCATTTGGCTCTGCTGTAAATATATTTATTGTAAATCTCTTGTATAATTCCATCTTTAAGTCACCTTGCTTGTACTTATTATGAGGAACTGAGAATAAGACCTGATCATTGACTACAGAGGGATGTCTTGTCTGAGTCTGCTCTGTTTTTGCCGGTCCACTCGGACCCTCTGCAGGTGGTGAACAGCAGTAGAACAGGGTCGTAGTGCGGGCCCCCTTCCCCTGCTGTACATTCCTCTCCACTATTACTTCTAACATTATGGCAATTATCCTTTTTAAACTTCATTATTTTCTACCACAATCCGCACATCCACAGTGGAAAAATTGTGACACAGCTATATACTGCTTCCCTCCAATTTAATACTGCCCTAGTTTTTCTAGTCCAATATAATACAATGGTTTTGAATCCCATAACCATATTATCAGTAATTTTGCAACTCTAATGATTGAAACCGTGGTAAAACCAAAATAAAGTAGCTCATGCATTTTAGAATATGTCACATTTTTAATTGTTTGGAAGAAGGATACATTGATATGCATCAGTCGCGCCTGACTTTGCTCAGGCCAGGACAGCAATAACTTCACTGCTCATGAGAAGATAATAAAAATATGAACAAATCGAGCCAAACATGTACGCAAATACTTCAAAGTGTACTTACAAGATTCAAATCTACATTAGTGTAATTAAAAGAATTCAAATCTAAACATGGTTTTGAAAATGTAACTAAATAAGTATAATACTTAAAAGCAACAGCCAGATGATATCTTGATGTACTTATATCACTCATCCCAAAACGATGTAATTACGTTCATTACGTAAAGTAAAGTTTTTGAAATGTCGCTAAACATTTCTTCATGGAAAACAGAGAACATAGAACAATCAGCTGTTACATCAACTGTAAAGCAAAGCCAAAACTAAACAAAAGCAGCTACACGATCATGATAATATAATCCCCTTGCCTCATGGAGATGTCCGACAGCCGTGACACCTGTGGAACGGTAAAGGGTTGAAGTACCGCTGGATGGCTCACACAGACGGGTGTCTGGTTTGTTCAGGTTCACCTTGAGTTTGAGTTCGGTGTTTCTCCAGTGTAAGTGGTTTCCAGAGGATGTTATCATCGTCACAACATGATGAAAGAGCAATGTTGGTAATAATGACATAATTCGTAGCAGGGAAATGTCTGCATCTTAGGTTCTTTTACCACCTGGAATGAATTCAACATGCAGGTTCTGAGTCTTGGGGGTGGCTGAGTAAACAGTACACTGGATTGGGCATGTTGCCCTCTGCGTGATCACGGGTTGTTGGCAGGGAAAGAGGAATATCTGATTCGGACATACAGATTATGTGGTAATTACATCTCAATAGAATTGGATATGCAAGCACAAGAGATTCAAACAAGACGGAACATTAGGTTTAAAAAGGGAGAGGTGTTTAATAGGGCAATAGTGTTTGAGGAATTGCACCTTTGATCTTTGGATTAAAATATAATTTGTGTCCATAAATGGCAGTGGCGTTGTCTTGAACACGGCTTGTTACGACCTAAACCGGAGAGGTTACGCAGATAGCAGAGCAGGGGGTGTTTCAACACTAATGGAGAGGAGGCTGCTGAGTGTGCACTTATCTCACACACACACCACACAAACATACGCATGCACGCACGCACACACACACCCACACCCTAGATGTGGAATATCTCGTTAACAGTTATAAGCTAATTATAGATTCATATTGGCCAAAAAATAGACTAAAAAAGCAGAAGAAACACACTGAGGTATCAAGAATTTTAGCACCAACATGCACGACACAAAGAGTTTAAAGTTTCCGCAAATGAGCCCTGCTGTCAGGGATGTCTCGCGTCCCTCCCTATTGCGTCTTTCTCTGCTTCATCAGAAGTCAAGAACACGAGTGCTTGACTTGTGCTCGGTGGTAAAACAGGAAACACCAAAAGACACAATGAGACACATTAAATGCATGCGTGTGTGCGTTTTTTTGCGTGTGGTGTGTGAATGTCATGAATGTGTAGGTGGTGTGAGAATCATAGGGTCAATTGTTGGAGCTCTGTTGAGAGCACTTGCTGTGCGCCTAAAGCCCTGCCCTGGTGCGCTTCTCTCCACACACCAGCTCATCTGTTCTTTCCCAGGGTCATGGGGAGCTCTCCTTGCCCTGCCAGATGGTTTTTAGCGATGGGCACTTGTCATAAAATGTTTCATGACACAGCGCAATGCAATTTAAGAGGGACTTGATTAACTTGAGCAGCGTGTCAGTCTCATTAGGATCTGGTATCCCCCTCTTAGGGAAAAGGCTTTGTGGAGATGGTAATTGTTTGGGGGGGGGCCGGCTAGTAGTACGGCCCCTTGCCATAGGTGCTCCTGCGCTGCTGGCCGTAGCCGGTAGCAGGAGGCCATGTCGCAGACCCCCAGGGCCCCCGGCGGGCCCCTCTTCCCGTGGGGACCGCCGTGGCCCCCTAGTCTTCCCGGGCTCCCTGGCGGCCCCCGGGACCCCACACCATCCTGGGCCCGCGGCCACTGGACACCTGGGAGGGACAGAGAGCGGTCAGACCCCGGGCTTTCCACGTCAACGTTACCATGTGGGCTGGTGATACTGGTTGTACTGGTCTTGGTAAGGGCGCCATAAGGGGCAGCCTCCCAGCTCCCCGGGCTGCAGCACTGGGAGTGGACCATTGAGGCCTGCGTGCTAGGGCTAACTGCGCCGGCGATGTATCTGGACCACGTCTGGATCTATGGTCGTCCATGTGAGAGATCCATGCAACACAACATTCTGTTAGAAATACACAACCGCTGTCACGGTGATCTAGCTTAGGAACAGAGCCCCATGGTCTCTGCACGGATACCAAGTCACTGGCTCTGCTCGGCAGGTCATAATAATAAATAATAATAATAAATGATTTTTATATAGCACCTTTCAGGATACTTAAGGTTGCTTCACAAGAGTGGGAGGTAGGGGTGTGTGTGGTTACGCAAGCGAGTGGGAGTGCAAAATGCGCAGGCGCTGGGTGGGGTCGGTGAGTTAGAGGCCATAGGCCTCAGAGAGAAGGTGTGCTTTCGTGTTGAAAGTCTCCACGGAAGGGGCACAGTGGATGTGGGGGGGGACTGGTGTCCAAAGAGTACACACACACAAAAGGACACACAAAAGGCCCTATCCCCAAAGTTCTTTGAGTCTCGCGCGGGGAATGGCCAGCTGGTCCTTGTCGGCGGACCTGAGGGACCGCAGGGGGAGCAGGGTCAGAGAGGTAACGGCGGGCCAGAGCGTGAGGGGACTTGTATGTGTATGCCTGCATCAGGGTGGGGGTGATGTTGCTGCCAGGGCTTAAAGCCAGTTACGACCCTGGCAGCTGAGTTCTGCACATATTGCAGTCTGTCCAGGGTTTTAGAGGGGAGACCGCTGAGTATGGCCGGTAGAAATGAAGCAGTGGGTCAGGGTTTCAGTAACTGAGTCTGAGGAGTGAGGGTCGGAGGTGGTTGCGCATGTTCTTCAGGTGGTAGGATGCAGATCTTTGTGAGCTTCTTAATGTGGGACTGGAATGATAGGGTGGGGTCCAGGATGGACCCACGGTTTGCGGACTACGGGTGATGGGGTGATGGAGCAGCCATCCACGAACAGAGACCCATGGCCCTCTGTTCGTGGACCATGACCTCACAAGCAGAATAGTGACTTTGTATCCGTCGCTGCCTAATGGGGGTCGTGTTACCTGCAGGTCCCATCTCTCCCGGCGGCCCGACCACTCCCCTCTCCTCTGGCGCCCTTCATCCCGGATTGGTCCAGTGTCGCCTGTGTGTGGGAGAATGACACGAAGGACTCATCACCATGGGTCCTCTTCCTTACCCGTCAGTACACGTTCTTGTGCGTCATGAGCGCGACTCCACTGCCGCATTCTGCAAGTCAGGGTCTGCACGAACGTCAGGGCCCCCACGCCCTGTTGGGGGAACCAGTAGCTAGGGCCCACGTCAACGTGTGGGGGGAACCCTAGCACGGCTATTGCCAGACCCAGCTCAATCTACGGTTTGAGCTTGGTCTGGGGAAGCCTGCTGTCACTTCCTTCAGCACAAGGGGCGTGATCAACCGGCCTAGTTCAAATGACTCTGTACGTGATTGGCTGCTTGCCGTCGCTTCCCTGTCGTCATTGTGTTAAACAAGCCATAGCGCGCCAGGGGGAAAAGCCAGCTTGGTGATTGGCTCCCGCAAAAAACATATCGAACTAGAAAGAAACGTATTGGTCCCCTCCAGACCCTCCTGCTGGGCGGACTCAGACCGCCGGCAGAACGGGCTGGGGGTACCCAGCCTAGGGGTAACCAGTCTAGGGGAACCCAGTCTAGGGTACCCAGTCTAGGAACCCAGTAGGCAGTCATCTGAGACACACACCTTTAGATCCCCGGGGGCCCCGATGCCCTGGCATCCCCGAGTTGCCCGCGGGGCCCGTCCTGGCCCGGGTGCCCTTGGGGTCCGCGCCCCCCCTCCAGGCCGGGGCCCCCGCGTTCCCGGGGGTCCGGCCAAACCTTCACACTGACAACCTCCGGACGGAGTGACCAGCTGGAGGAGCTGAGGGAACTGAGCTGTGGTGGGTGAGTGAGTGAGGTAGTGTGTTTGTGTGCGTATGATGTGTGAGTGGAGTGTGTGTGTGTTTGTGTTTTTGCGTGTGTGTGTGTGTGTGTTGGGGGGAGGTAGACAGAATGAAACAGTTTAGATTACAACAGAAGCCAACATACATATCAAAATAGTAGAAGCTCATTAGTATTAATTAAATGGTCCCACAGCTATGTTATTATATTTCAACCACCCGTGAACCGTATTTTAGGTCATTACATACCTGCACCCTAATTTTGTATAGTTGGATCACGGTATTTCCCCTGCCTGGCTTTACTTGAACTCTATCTACTTGTGCGAAGCTTGTGGTTAATGCAGTGGTGCCGGTAACAGATGAGTTAACACGCCCCAGCTGCTCACATGCTTCCTGACGTTGCACAATAGACGTGTCATTGTGCAAGTGGCTCACAAAAACACACATCCCACAGCCTAGACTGCTGCTGGACTTGATCGTCCCTTCATCCTTCCCTGGATCGTCCCTTCTCGTCTCATCCCCTTCATCCTCCCTTTCTCATCCTGAAGGGAGGATGCTCCTTTCAAATAGGGCCCGGCTCTTTGGTTCCATTCACACTATCAAACCAAATTTCATTTTCCACATTTCCATTTTAGATCAGCAGTTTATTTTTCTATTTTAGAAAATTGCTGCTATTGACCATAATTATTTTAATTACATTAATCATTTCAGTATTATGTACAGAGTATGTGTTCGGAAAACAGACTCTGATTGTCATGAAACTTTAACCTTGGATAACAGTGATCACCTTGGATTACAGTGATCACCTTACCTTGGATTACAGTGATCACCTTACCTTGGATTACAGTGATCACCTTACCTTGGATTACAGTGATCACCTTACCTTGGATAACAGTGATCACCTTACCTTGGATAACAGTGACCACCTTGGATAACAGTGATCACCTTACCTTGGATTACAGTGATCACCTTACCTTGGATTACAGTGATCACCTTACCTTGGGATAACAGTGATCACCTTACCTTGGATAACACAGTGACACACATTAACTACATGATATCACTTTGGATTACAGTGATCACCTTATCTTGGATTACAGTGATCACCTTACCTTGGATTACAGTGATCACCTTACCTTGGATAACAGTGATCACCTTACCTTGGATTACAGTGATCACCTTACCTTGGATTACAGTGATCACCTTACCTTGGATAACGTTGGCGCAGAGCTTCATTAACTGCTCATCTGATGGCACCTTCCCCTTTGACAAAATCACAATCGTCAATCACACAGTTGTTGGGCCATGGATTATATCCAATAAAGTAACAGGCCTGCATTAAACATAAACAGATATTATAAGTACAGTATTATGTGTATTCTATGTTAACATTACATATGTATGAGGGAAGAACCAAATGATGAATGATGACGTGGTGGAGAAATGAGTCAGTGATGTGCGTCAATGCCATCCCCACCGCAACGGTGAAAGTCTTTGACAGCGTTTTGGCCTCTTACCCTGTATTACATTTTATATCATTAGCCTCTACTGCTTATATATTACCTGTATTGTTATTAGCCTCTTTACCGTATATATTACCTGTATGTTATTAGCCTCTTAACGTATATATTACCTGTATATTATTAGCATCTTACCGTATATAACCTGTATGTTATTAGCCTCTTACCGTATATATTACCTGTATATTATTAGCCTCTTACCATATATATTACATGTATGGTATTAGCCTCTTAACGTATATATTACCTGTATATTATTAGCCTCTTACCGTATATATTACCTGTATATTATTAGCCTCTTACTGTATATATTACCTGTATATTATTAGCCTCTTACCGTTACCTGTATATTATTAGCCTTTTACCGTATATATTACCTGTATGTCATTAGCCTCTTACCGTATTCATTGCCTGTATACAGGGTTCAAACTTAACTTTTTTGCTCACTGGCCAAATGGCTAGTGAGTTTTAAAATCTACTGGCCAGAAAGATTTTTTACTGGCCAAAAATTATGTATAGCTGTTTTGTATATTTTTTCATCGTGTATTGTAATATTTTTAAATGTGTTTAACTGTTTATAATACACATCTCAAAAGCATTTTTAAACACATATCATAGCAATATTAGCATATTATTGTGTGGAATAAGGGAATGAGTCAAATTTGCCTTTTTCTTCCTTAAAGGTTTTATTTTATAAAAACGTACTTTCTTTACTTAAAAAATATTTAACATTTAATGTATTAACTTGCATTGTTAAAGCAGATGAATCAACTAATCAACTTTACTTCACTTTACTTCTCTTTGTTGGCCTGATTCTGTCGTGAACCATCTCTGGTTGAACTTTCTAGCGTAACTCACAGCAGTCTCGGCGGTGGTGTCGCTACGTCGTTACGGTGATTAGCCTGGGTTGTTTTTTTCCGTTTCTCGGGGATTTGGAGGGTGGACACACTTCCGGAATGTGCCTCCACATTTTTCGACCGGGGAACAGTTACGGCCACTGGCCTTATGGCCTCTTTTCTGTTGTTTGTTTCTCCTCTCCTTTACCGCTTGTCGGAGCTGAACACAAATCGCGTCTCGGTCTCCATGGATACGGGTAAGGTGTCTAAACCTGTAAGTTGCCTTTTGTTATGAATCAATAGCCTAATTATCACCATGTATGGTTAAGTGTTTACAATGCACTGGTATGTTTGCTATGTTTTTGTTACCATATTACTACACTGGAATTTAGCCTGAATTACCGGTATTTGTTCTGTATACCGTTATGGTAACTGTACTTTTTCAATAAATGAACCTAGTATTTTATATTGTTCAAATAGACACAAAAATCTTCGTTTTTATTAATTCCACTGGTAGTCTGTTTTGCTCGAATAGAAATAAGAGGCCTGTCTCTTAATTCTGGCCTCCTCTCATCATTAATGGCCTGGACCGCGATGCACTTGAGTGAAATAAAGGCCCGGGCCTATATTAGAGGATTTACGGTATTACCTGTATATTATTAGCCTCTTACCGTATATATTACCTGTATATTATTAGCCTCTTACGTATATATTACCTGTATGTTATTAGCCTCTTAACGTATATATTACCTGTATGTTATTAGCCTCTTACCGTATATATTACCTGTATATTATTAGCCTCTTACCGTATATATTACCTGTATGTTATTAGCCTCTTAACGTATATATTACCTGTATGTTATTAGCCTCTTACCGTATATGTTACCTGTATGTTATTAGCCTCTTACCGTATATATTACCTGTATGTTATTAGCCTCTTACCGTATATGTTACCTGTATATTATTAGCCCCTTAACGTATATTCCGGTAAGAGGCTACCCGTTGACTCCTGGTTGCCAGATTGGCTGGCAACCAGTCTGTCTACTGGGAGAGGAGAGTGGTCTAACTCACTGGGGTCCCCGGGTACCCGTTGACTCCTGGTTGCCCTGGCGACCCGTCCTGCCCCGGGACGCCCCTGATGCCCTCGTTCCCCGGGTGCCCGTCTGCCCCCGTCCTCCCCTCGGCCCCCGTGGCTCCAGGCGCCCCCGCAGCCCCCCTCTGACGGACAAACAAACACAACAACCGTTTGATAGGAATGATCCTGGAACATCTCAATCCCACGTCTTACTCAGCACAATGGCTGAGGGGAACACTCGTCTTCAGGTTACATGTGCATTGGTGAGTTAAGAAGTCAGGATCGTAAACCACTCAAACATAATTCATTAGTGTACATCCTTTAATTATCTTCCACAGCATTTCATTTGAATTAAATATTGATTTGGGATGAAATGTTGTTTCATTCTGACATTGCAAAAGGATAACAAACGGATGTACATCCTTCTGAAGTGTGGCTCAACGTTGGACGATTGAACACGCTGTCTGACAGAGTCAGAGGCGCTGGTTAGGAAGTGTGTCTGTGCGTGGGCTGTGTGTGTGGCCAGGAGACGTGGGCCTATTGGGCAACGAAGGATTATAAATTCATGTATCTATAAGTGGGGAGACGCGTTGTGCAATGAAGAGAGCAATGTGGTTGGGTAAATGTGTGACAGTTATTACACCATACTCCACACAACGTACCACTGAAGGACCTGATATATATATTTGATGGTTTCTATCTTTTGAAAGAGTAGTTGACTTCACACCTTCTGTGAAGGGGATTTCCACCTTGTGAAGCGAGCGGTAGAGTGTCTGGTCCGAGGTAGTGGTGACATCTGGAGATATTCTCATTAGTTTTTACTTATGTGTTTGGAAGGTCATAGTATGGAGCAAAACGGGAGAATTTGGGTCTAAATGGCTGGCATCAATTATAACAATTACTTATGACTATTAGTGAAATGTAAACTAAGAAAATTCCTTGCCAATTTCATTCATAAACTTTAAATGTACTCGGATCTTGAATATCTTCATTGATGAATACAATTTTTGTAGGTCGATTTGGACAGAGGTGTCAGCCAAATAACGGTTATGTAATGTACACTTTACATTACATTTAAAATATACATTTAATGTACATTTACAATTTACTGTAAATGTATGTACATTTACATTTGAATCAGTTCAAATATTGGCCATTTAAAGCGATGTATGCATGTACAAATCCTACATGTAGGGATAAGCCATGGTGCTTCTTTGAAGGAGACTTCTATCTTGTCTGTTAGCGTGTTATGAGCTCACAGGGTTATAGTACAATGGAAGGGATGGAGCAGATTATTGAATTGGGGCACCTGCTGTTCCTTCTGTTTGCTATCTTGTTTACTGCTGCTATGTTATTGGTTCACTGGTTGGCCTAGCTCACCAAACGCTGGCAGCTGACAGAACTTCCAGCATTTTGCATTCGTGCAGCAAGAAATCACACCTCAGACCACAAAGATTTGCACTGCTTATGTTAAGACACATAAACCGTGCACAAATATAGTTTCTCTGTGCAACACTTACTTCTCCTTTTCTACCGATAGGACCAGCAGGGCCCTATGACAAAAACACAAACACACACATACACACACACACACATACACACGCACGCACGCACGCATGCACGCACAACCACAGAAACACAGGATGAGCATACAGATATAACAAATGCCAGCACTTCTGAAAACATTGCAGGAAATGTGAAAGGCATCATTCTGAAAGGCATGTCTACACGTTTAACCCGACCTGCGGTCCTCTTATTTATTACTTTTCACCTCCTCGCTGTCACATCAGTCCTCTAAACCTTGAATGGCTTTTGATACACATAACAGAAGAGGGGTACGAACCACCACGCCGGGGCTCCCAGGCTCTCCATCTGTGCCCGTTGGGCCCTGGAAACACAGAAGAACCCCACAGTTCATCAGCGGGGCCCACCTGCTGTACACGTGTACTGCACGTCTGCTGCCGTGATGGTCCAGCCTCTCTCTGTTGAGGCCAGATCTGTTTCTGATATCTTGGACTTGTGTAGATATGTACAATGAGGTGTTTGGTAACACATGAATTTATGAAGAACATTAGTTCAAATATGTTTGTGAATATGTCATGAAAACAGATTAAATATAAAGTATAAATATACACTTACAGGCTTCCCGTCTGGACCTGGAACACTAGCATCTCCCTGGAAACACCAAACAAACACATGGTAGATGTTTCCTCATTACATAAAAAAGAAGAAGCCATCGTAGAAGGACAGCTCGATATGATGGAGGGGAGACTGTAGCAGTAATACCAAATACATTGAAACAAACAGATGTTCCTCTTCCAGGAAACTGTTCTCCCCGAAAAAGAAATAATAACCTTGTCCCCTTTAGTTCCAGGAAGTCCTCTGTTGCCAGGCAACCCCATGTTCCCAGCATGCCCTTGGTCTCCCTGGACAATGAAACAAAATAATAGTAATCACACAATAAAAACAGTCTGCATACACTGCATACTCATAGACAAACTGAAATGGAGGTATTTCCCTTAAAATATTATCTATAATACAAAAATACATTTCTACGTTTAAGGGCTGGTTTCCCATTCAAAGGTAGCCTGTGGAGATGTAGGATTACCCCAGCTGCCTTGGGCCTATATAATTCATTACTGCAGCCAGGGGCAATGCAATAAGATGACCCTCCTGTAGACCTGGTTGTTTGCTTTTCCGTATCAAGCGAGGCTCAGAGCCTGACTCATGACCTGCTATGGCTGCTAGAGCCAAAGTGGAGGGGTAGGTTACCACGCCAGTGACGTAGCTGATGGATGAAACCTATAGCGGCACCCCGTAACATAAATAACACTTTCACCAGACAATTTTATCCCTTACAGCGAGTTCAGCCATTTTTAGTTATTGTACCAATGAGAAGGCAGACATACATCTGTTACATCTACTGAACTTCAAATTTCAGTTCAGTTCATCTTTAAAGTTCATCCCTGAAAATGATTGACACGATAAAAAATGTAACATAAGAACTTATAACTATATATATATAGTTATATATACATATCTATACCTTCATCCTTGAAGTCCCTGGTAAGGAACTCCGCGTCGGACCCTGGAGTGCCCATGGACCACCCTGGCGGAACAAACAAGCACCTATGTTACTACACACACAGAACGACTCTGGTCAAAACACATCGTAATCGTTACTACCACAACACAGCGCACTCTGCTCCCCTCGTTGGGTTGGGTGGTGGTGTGGTGTGGTGTGGTGGTGGTGTGGTGGTGGTGTGGTGGTGTGTGGTGTGGTGTGGTGTGGTGTTGTGTGGTGTGGTGGTGGTGGTGGTGGTGGTGTGGTGTGGTGTGGTGTGGTGTGGTGTGGTGTGGTGTGGTGTGGTGTGGTGTGGTAGTGGTGTGGTGTGGTAGCGGTGGTGTGGTGTGGTGGGGTGTGGTGATGGTGGTTGTGGTGTGTGGTGTGGTGAATGCGTGTGGTGGTGTGGTGATGGTGTGGTGGTGGTGTGGTGGTGGTGTGGTGTGGTGTGATGTGTTGTGGTGTGTTGTGTTCCCGAAGACCCGGGAAACAAACGACCAAGGGAGTGCTCTCTGTGGGCGAGTCCCGGGAACCAAAGACCAAGG
>OLKM01001219.1:126647-142185 GCA_900291075.1 Melanogrammus aeglefinus | reverse complement strand
GGAGACGCGTTGTGCAATGAAGAGAGCAATGTGGTTGGGTAAATGGTGTGACAGTTATTTACACCATACTTCCACCCAACGTAGCCACTGAAGGATGATATATATATTGATGGGTTTCTATTCTTTGAAAGGAAGCAGTTGACTTCACACCTTCTGTGGGAGATTTTCCACCTTGTGAAGCGAGCGGTAGAGTGTCTGCGTCCGAGGTAGGTGACATCTGAGATATTCTCATTAGTTTTCTTACTTATGTGTTTGGAAGGTCATAGTATGGAGCAAAACGGGAGAATTTGGTTTCAAAATGGCTGGCGATCAATTATAACAATTACTTTATCGGGGACCTACCCCACACCCCCGACACCAGAGAACGACACTATTAGTGAAATGTAAACTTAAGAAAATTCCTTGCCAATTTCATTCATAAACTTTAATGTACTCGGATCTTGAATATCTTCATTGATTGAATGCAATTTTTGTAGGTCGATTTGGACAGAGGTGTCAGCCAATTAACGGTTATGTAATGTACACTTAACATTAACATTTAAAAAAAATATACATTTTAATGTACATTTACATTTTACTGTAAATGTATGTACATTTACATTTTGAATCAGTTCAAATATTGGCCATTTACAGCGATGTATGCATGTACAAAATCCTACATGTAGGATAACCAGATGGTGCTTCCTTTGAAAGGAGACTTCTAAGTCTTTGTCTGTTCGTCGTGTTAATGAGCTCACAGGGGTTATAGTACAATGGAAGGATTGGAGCAGATTATTGAATTGGGGCACCTGCTGTTCCTTCTGTTTGGCTATCTTGTTTACTGCTGGCTATGTTATTGTTCCACTGGTTGGCCTAGCTCACCAAACGCTGGCAGCTGAACAGAACTTCCCAGCATTTTTGCATTCGTGCAGCAAGAAATCACACCTCAGACCACAAAAGATTTTGCACTGCTTATGTTAAGACACATATAACCGTGCCACAAAATATAAGTTTCTCTGTGCAACCACTTACTTTCTCCTTTTCTACCGATAGACCAGCAGGGCCCTATGACAAAAAACCACAAAACACACACCATACACACACACATACATCGACAACGCACGCACGCACGCATGCACGCACACCACAGAAACACAGGATGAGCATACAGATATAACAAATGCCAGCACTTCTGAAAAACATTGCAGAAATGTGGAAAGGAATCATCTGAAAGGCATGTCTACACGTTTAACCCGACCTGCGGTCCTCTTATTTATTTACTTTTCACCTCCTCGCTGTCACATCAGTCCTCTAAACCTTGGAATGGCTTTTGGATACACATACAGAAGAGGGTTACGAACCACCACGCCGGGGCTCCCAGCTCTCCATCTGTGGCCGTTGGGCCTGGAGAACACAGAAGGCAACCCCACAGTTCATCAGCGGGGCCCCACCTGCTGTACACGTGTTACTGCACGTCTGCTTTGCCGTGATGGTCCAGCCTCTCTCTGTTGAAGGCCAGATCTGTTTTTTGATATCTTGTGTAGATATGTAACAATGAGGTGTTTGGTAACACATGAATTTATTAAGAACATTAGTTCAAATATGTTTGTGAATATGTCATGAAAACAGATTAAATATAAAGTATAAATATACACTTACAGGCTTCCCGTCTGGACCTGGAACACTAGCATCTCCCTGGAAACACCAAACAAACACATGGTAGATGTTTCCTCATTAACATAAAAAAGAAGAAGCCATCCGTAGAGGACAGCTCGATATGATGGAAGGGGAGACTGTAGCCAGTATACCAAATACATTTGAAACAAACAGATGTTCCTCTTTCCAGGAAACTGTTCTCCCCGAAAAAGAAATAATAACTGTCCCCTTTAGTTTCCCAGGAAGTCCTCTGTTGCCAGGCAACCCCATGGTTCCCAGCATGCCCTTGGTCTCCCTGGACAATGAATACAAAATAATAGTAATCACACAATAAAAACAGTCTGCATACACTGCATACTCATAGACAAACTGAAATGGAGGTATTTCCCTTAAAATATTATCTATAATACAAAAATACATTTCTACGTTTAAGGGCTGGTTTCCCATTCAAAGGTAGCCTGTGGAGATGTAGGATTACCCCAGCTGCCTTGGGCCTATATAATTTCATTACTGCAGCCAGGGGCAATGCAATAAGATGACCCTCCTGTAGGCCTGGTTGTTTTGCTTTTCCGTATCAAGCGAGGCTCAGAGCCTGACTCATGAACCTTGCTATGGCTGCTAGAGCCAAAGTGGAGGGGTAGGTTACCACGCCAGTGACGTAGCTTGATGGATGAAACCTATAGCGGCACCCCGTAACATAAATAACACTTTCACCAGACAATTTTATCCCTTACAGCGAGTTCAGCCATTTTTAGTTATTGTACCAATGAGAAGGCAGACATACATCTGTTTACATCTACTGAACTTCAAATTTTCAGTTCAGTTCATCTTTAAAGTTCATCCCTGAAAATGATTGACACGATAAAAAATGTAACATAAGAACTTATAACTATATATATATAGTTATATATACATATCTATACCTTCAATCCTTGAAGTCCTGGTAGACCGCTGGACCCTGGAGTGCCTGGACCACCCTGGAGACAACAACGTATGTTACTACACACACAGCGCACTCTGGTCAACAACGTATGTTACTACACACACAGCGCACTCTGCTCCCCTCGTTGGGTTGGGTGGTGGTGTGGTGTGGTGTGTGGTGGTGTGGTGTGGTGTGGTGGTGTGGTGTGGTGGTGTGGTGGTTTGGTGTGGTGGTGGTGTGGTGTGGTGGTGTGGTGTGGTGAGGTGTGTTGGTGTTCTGGTGTGGTGTGGTGGTGGTGGTGTGGTGTGGTGTGGTGGTGGTGGTGTGGTGGTGGTGTGGTGGTGTGGTGTGGTGGTGGTGGTGGTGGTGGTGGTGGTGTGTGGTGTGGTGGTGTGGTGTGTGGTGTGGTGTGTGGTGGTGGTGTGGTGGTGTGTGGTGGTGTGGGTGTGGTGTGTGTGGTGTGGTGTGTGTGGTGGTGTGGTGTTGGTGTGGTGTGGTGTGTGTGGTGTGGTGTGGTGTGGTGTGGGGTGTGGTGTGGTGTGGTGTGGTGTGGTGTGGTGTGGTTGTGGTGTGGTGTGGTGGTGGTGGTGGTGTGGTGTGGTGTGGTGGTGTGGTGTGGTGTGGTAGTGGTGGTGTGGTGTGGTGGGGGTGTGGTGTGTGGTGGTGTGGGGTGTGGTGTGGTGATGGTGTGGTGGTGTGGTGATGGTGTGGTGGTGGTGTGGTGTGGTGTGATGTGTTGTGGTGTGTTGTGTTCCCGAAGACCCGGGAAACAAAGACCAAGGGAGTCTCTCTGTGGAGTCCCTCGAGGAAGCCCGGGGAGTTCATCTGCCCTATTGTAGCTATGTGTCGTAAGTCCCTCATTGTCAGGATTTCCACCCGCAGACGGCGTTACCGTAGCTCTTCTGCTCGGGGCAGTAACCCATCTAACCTGCCATCCACCTACCCTTGCTAACACTGACTTTGAGGTAATGGGAGGACTCTGGAACTGCCAATCGGCGGTCAAGAAGGCAGACTCGATTTCAGGCCTACGCGTCCCTCAATGACCCTACACTTTCCTGGCCCTGACAGAGACTTGGATCACTCCAGAGAACTCTCTGCTACTCCTGCTGCCCTCTCCACCGTCTCTACTCATTCTCGCACACCCCCTAGACCATCCGGGCGCGAGGAGGAGGGAACCGGACTCCTCATCTCGCCCATGTGGTCCTACCCAGGTCCTTCCACTAGAACACTTGGGCAGATCGGCGTTTGAACTCCACGCTGTCACTGTCACCATCCCTATCAAGCTCTCCATTGTGGTGATCTACCGTCCGCCAGGTCCCTTCCGTGACTTCTATGATGAGATGGACGCCCTCCCTCAGCTGCTTTTCCTGAGGATGGCACACCACTCGTTATCCTCGGCGACCTTCAACATCCTGCCAGACAAGTTGCACTCACCTGAACTAACCAACTTTTTTTCGCCACCTTCGACTTTAACACTAACCCCTTCTCCTCCACACACACAGGGCCGGGAACCAGCTAGCTTAATATTTCACTAGGTCCTGCGGCACCCTCTGCTCTCCTCCGTTACCCCGCTCCCCATGTCTGACCATCACTTTGTTGATTTTTCTCTCCCTTTGAAATCCTCTCCCCCCATCCTCTCTAGTCCCCACATTGTCACCACTCGCCGTAACCTCAAATCCCTCTCTCCCTCTACCTTCGCCTCTACTGTTCTGTCTTCACTACCTTCTATTGAACGATTCTCTCAACTATCTACAGATGAATCTTCAGACACTCTGCTATCCTCCCTCTCCTCCTCCTTGGATTCCCTCTGTCCCTTCCACTCCAGACCAGCGCGATCCTCATCCCCCTCCTTGGCTGTTCCGATCCTCTGCAGACTTGTAGAACAAAGTTGCGGGCTGCTGAGAGGAAATGGAAGAGATCCGACTGTCCTAATGATCTATCCCACTATTTTTTCCTTCTTTCTGATTTTACCTCTAGTGTGTCAACAGCCAAATCTGCCTTCTACCGGACCAAAATCAACTCCTTCTGCCTCAAACCCACAGGAAACTGTTTGCCCTGTTTTCGACCCTCCTTCAACCCTCCTTCACCCCCACCTCCTTCCTGCCTCACTGCTGATGACTTTGTTACCTACTTTACCCAGAAAGTGAAGGACATCAGCTCTTCTTTCATCCCTGCCTCCATCCTCCCTCCACCAATCCCCTCCTCCTCCGTCTTTACCCAATTTAGCCCTCTCACCTCTGACGAGGTCAACGGAATAATAACATCTAACCATGCCACCACCTGCCCCCTTGATGCTATCCCCTCCTCTCTCCTCTGGGATGTCTCAAGCGACATTCTGCCATTTCTCACCTCACTTATCAACTCCTCCCTCACTTCAGGCATTGTTCCAGCATCCTTCAAGACTGCTAGAATAAAGCCTCTCCTCAAAAAACCAACTCTTAATACTGCCGACATCCAGAACTACAGACCGGTATCTCTTCTTTCCTTCCTCTCTAAAACACTGGAACGAGCCATTGCTAACCAACTGTCCTCCTATCTCTCATCTAACAACCTGCTCGACACTCACCAGTCAGGCTTCAAGAAGGCACACTCTACTGAGACGGCTCTCCTCGCGGTGACTGAGTCCCTCCGTGCTGCCAGAGCCGCTACCCTCTCATCGGTTCTCATTCTCCTCGACCTGTCCGCAGCATTCGACACGGTGAACCACCAGATCCTCCTTGCCACTCTTGCTGAACATGGCATCGCTGAATCTGCTCTCTCCTGGTTCACATCCTACCTGATGAACCGCACCTATCAAGTGACATGGAATGGCTCCTTGTCCAAACCTTGCACGCTTGAAACTGGGGTCCCCCAAGGCTCTGTACTGGGGCCTCTTCTGTTCTCCCTCTATACCAGATCTCTGGGCTCTGTAATTGCGTCACATGGCTTTTCTTATCACTGCTATGCTGACGACACTCAGCTATTCCTCTCTTTTCCCTCATCGGATAAAGCCCTGATTGCAACACGCATATCGGAATGTTCTGGCGGACGTCAGCACCTGGACAAACTGCCCATCACCTGAGGCTTAACCTCAACAAAACCGAGCTCCTCCTAATCCCAGGGAAAGATTGCCCACACATGGACTTACTGGTCCACCAGTGAGAAACATCACTGTATCTCCTTCCTCCAACTGCCAGAAACCTCGGTGTGGTATTGGACAATCAGTTATGCTGCACCGCAAACATCACTGCGGTGGCCCGATCCTGCAGATTTGCACTTTACAACATCCGCAGAATCCGGCCCTTCCTCACAAGGGAAGCAGCTCAGCTTCTAGTCCAATCACTGGTCATATCCCGCCTTGACTCCTGCAACTCACTCCTGGCTGGACTTCCTGCCTCTGCGATTAAACCTTTGCAGCGCATCCAGAATGCGGCAGCGCGCCTCGTGTTCAACCTACCGAAGTTCTCCCATGTGACCCCCTCTTCCGGGACCTTCCACTGGGCTCCCTGTAGTAGCTCGCATTCAAATTTAAGACGATGGTACTGGCATACAAGGCAGTCGATGGAACTGCCCCTGCCTACCTCCAAGCATTGCTAAAGCCACACACCCCAGCTCGATCGCTGCGCTCAACTACCTCAGCTGGACGTCTGGTACCGCCATCGCTAAGAGCTAACAAAGGTCGTTCAGCAAAAGTCACAACTCTTCTCGGTTTTGGGACCTCAGTGGTTGGAACGGAGCTCACTGGCCGTTCTCAGGACCGCGGAGTCGCTCACTATTCTTCCGAAAAAGACTCAAGACTCACCTGTTCAGAGTCCACCTCGACTCTGCATAGCCACCCTCCCCCCTCTGGCCACCATTGTACACTGTATTGTATTGTGTTGTATTGTATTGTATTGTATTATAGTACTTAACTGTGTTAGGCAACTGCAGCAGCTGCTATCATTGCTGTAACACGGGGAATTGGTTAGCCTAGTGATTGTTGTACTTGCACTTGGTTCTATGAACATCCTTACTGTACCGATAGCGATATATTTGTTGCACTTCTTTTATGACAAATGTACTTATTGTAAGTCGCTTTGGATAAAAGCGTCTGCTAAATGCCCTAAATATAAATGTAAATGTAAATGTGGTGTGGTGGTGTGGTGTGGTGGTGGTGTGTGGTGTGGTGTGGTGTGGTGTGGTGTGGTGTGGTGTGGTGTGGTGTGGTGTGGGTGTGTGTGTGGTTGTGGTTGTGGTTGTGGTGTGTGTGGTGTGTGTGTGTTGTGTTGTGGTGTATTGTGTTGTTGTGTGATGTGTAATGTGTTGTGGTGTGTTGTGTTGTGTTGGGTTGTGTCGTGTGGTTGTGTGGTGGTGTGGTGTGGTGTGGTTTGATGTGTTGTGTTGTTGTGTGATGTGTTGTGTGATGTGTTGTGGTGTGTTGTGTGGTTGTGTGTTGTGTTTGGTGCATTGTGTTGTGTTATAGTGCGTTCAGCAGGGTCTTCTGCAGTAGCGCTGATCTCTCCCCAACCCATAGGATGTGTTAACAGGTTACTGTTTGAAAACGTGTCCTTACACCAAATGTACACTAGAGGGAGATTTATCAACCTATCATGAACTCACTCAAGTTCCATGTTACCAATATGCTGATGTAAGTTATTTTTGGTTCCTTCCTTTATTTTAATGCCAGATGCTATACTCAAATTAAGCCACTTGTTTCCGCAGCAGTTCCCTTATTTTACGTTTAAAGCGTACTTTCGAAATTTCTAGTCAGCTAATTATGTTTTGAGGACCATCCACTTTTAGCCTCCAAAGCCAGACTACAGCTCACACTTCACAATCACACAACATGTACCTTTGGGCCTTCTCTTCCATCGCCTCCAGGGGGGCCGCTGGCCCCGGGGACGCCCTGGAAACAAGCAGCCGATACAGTTACACACATACACACCAAACCACACAACGCCAGACGGCTGCTGAAATGATTCCCAGTTAAATCAATCCAACTCAAATATGCCCGGCCTGCGTCGGCCAGGAAGCAGGATCACCGCCTTCCAGCAGGCGGCAGCAAATCCCACAAATTCCCAAAGCACACCCGTGTGCCTAAATGGAATAATGCAGGAACGCCAAAGCAGATATTCTCCAAGCGCATTCCTCATTAATGACTGCTGGATAGCTCTATCATTTCAAAGCAACAACACTCTAATCTTAAATCTTCCATACAGCATCTTTAAAAGGTTAATAAAGAATTGTTATCAAGGTGGCTATGATGCATTTGTAGGATCTTTTGATCATTAACTTGTTTTAGTCTTAGTTTTGACTGTATGTTTTATTGTGTAATGTGTGTGTCTTGATGCCCCCTACCGGTTGTCCTGCCTCTCCAGGTGCTCCCATGGCCACCTACCAGACGCACAATCACAACACGTGGGTCAGTAGTGTAACCTAGTTAACATTGGAAACAGTCCATGTTACACCGACATTGAATACACAGAAGGCGTTCCCCCCTCCAGAGAGAGAGAGCTGAGCCTGATGCTGATGTCAGCTGCCCCGTCTGTTCTCCGGACAGACCTCACAGTAGAGGATGGATTGGTTAGTGAAGGAGAAGGAAGTTAGTTTGCTTGGTAACACTTTATAATTGGGTCCCATTTTGAGGATTAGTTATTGCAGAGAATTAAGAAGGGTTCGTTAAAGGTAAACTGGTTGCAGTTTTTTTTCATGGACCCACGACACCCACTCCTTCCTTCTGAACGCCGGGCGGACGTGGTTCTAACGCTGACATGTTGTACCAGAGCCCCAAACCTGAGGTCACCAGCCCCCCGTGAAGGCCACGCACGCACTCAGACCCCCTCCATATCCCTGCCTAAAACTGTGCTACGTATTATTTGATCGTGGAGCAGGTATAAAAAACAAAATATTCTCAGTCTATTTCATCCTCCTTGAAGTTCAGAACCAAGTTAGAACCAAGGTCAAGCGCTATGGTAAGCATTGCAATGTATGCACTTTCTTTTTCCTTGTCCCCCACCCTTTGATGCTACAGCTGGCCACAGGCTGACAGAGGAGACCTGAATCATACGGCAGCCGCTCCTCTTTCCACAGGAAGTGGACATTAGGGGAGTGGGGCTCCAGGGCTTGGCCAAATTATATATGTTTCTATGTATGTATATATATATATATATATATATATTATAATATATATATTATATATATATATATATATATATATATATATATATATATATATATATATATATATATATATATATATATATATATATATATTATATATTATATATATATATATATATATATATATATATATATATATATATATATATATATATATATGTATATATATATATATGTATATATATATATATTATATATATATATATATATATGTATATATATATATGTGTGTGTATATACATAAACCTACAACATCTGTTCTCCGCCAACATTCCGGTCTTCCCAGGGTCCAAAGCGCTGGTCAGGAGAGCTCACGTTCACATGGAACTCTTCCCTTGAGTGCACATCTACCGTTAAGCAATTTGTAAAACATAAAAAACCTAAACGTTGATAAAGACTATTTTTGGCAGAGGAATGTAACGTTTTTAGGGTTTATTTGAATGTAAAACCAACCGCTCTTGAAAAGGACCTTTAATGTGCCCCGATGTCTCAATAAAACGTAAAAAGGTACAAAAGAAAATACTAAGGACAGCATCAGGACAAGACGTGGTCTAGGGTGAGTGACCACCGTGTTTAGAGGAGCTTGGAGGGGGGGGGGGGGGGGCGCTGACGCCACTGGGTCACTGTAGCGTTGTCTGTGGCTGTGGATGATACTACGGGTGGAGGCAGGGGAGGGTCGGGCAGTAGGTGGAGGTTTTAAGGGACATAACGTTTGGTTACAACATTGAGGCTTTGAAAGCCATCATGGCCACTGCAACAATGGGACCTTTCAGACGGGCTCACACTCTTCCCCATCACTTGAGCAAACATTGAATGTAACGACTCCTTTTGAAGTAGTGTGCTTTTAAAAGTTGTGGTTTGCTTCACTGTGTTGCCATAAGCAATATTTATACGGCGTGGGCATTTTTGATTGTTGTAAGAACGTCCACATTTAGAAATGTGACCTTCAAAAAGTTGAACAGAACACCTCTGTGCATATCTCTCTGTAACTGTTGTCTGTCTGTTTGGACAGACAACCCCCCCCCCCCCAAAAAAATGTATTGTGAAGGTTACTTTCTATTCACATAGACAGTAACCTAACCATCAAACAATGTGCTTAAAATAGACTCACTGACACTCAAACCAAAACTCCCACAGACACTCCCCAGGGTCATGAGCGGATCCTCACAGCATATCTAGTCCGCTGCGTCCTGGGTGACAGAACGGACCCAAGCAGACCTGGTTCCACACACAGTTTGTTCAGTCTCGTCTCTCATCTCCAGTGACAGGATGGGTTAACCTCTGTCCAAACTTGGTAGCTCCTCTTTGCCTCTCACGGTTTAAGCGCGCCACAGCTAAGATGTGATCATTTGAAAACCCCCCTTACTACTTTCAAGTTAAAATATGTTTTCCATATCACTTAAAAAGTGAGCAATGAAATGTCTTGAAAGAAAAGAGCAAGAGAAGAAAGACTACCAGCCAGGGCTGCCAACACACACACACACACACACACACACACACACACACACACACACACACACACACACACACACACACACACACACACACACACACACACACACACACACACACACACACACACACACACCTTGTAACTCTAAGTTACGAATTACCTGGAATACCCCAGCTGTGCGTGCATGTGTGTGTGCGTGTGTGTGTGTGCATGGATGTTTATGTTTGTGTGTGTGTGTGTGTGTGTGTGTGTGTGTGTGTGTGTGTGTGTGTGTGTGTGTGTGTGTGTGTGTGTGTGTGTGTGTGTGTGTGTGTGTGTGTGTGTGTGTGTGTGTGTGTGTGTGTGTGTGTGTGTGTGTGTGTGTGTGTGTGTGTGTGTGTTTTGGGTGGTATATCTGCCTTTGGCTTCAACTGAGGCTTTTGGTTTCCTGGTGGTGTTGCCTCTGCCTATAGCCTCTAAAACTATTTTAAGTTTGTTAACATTAAAAACCCAAGCCACTATGTTTATATTCATGTATCATATGAACGCACAGACTGACAGCTGGGACTAATTATGTGGCCTACAGCGTTGTCTTCAACTTGTCCTGATTATTCCATGATGGATGGACGATACTGTATAACTATACTGACTTTTGAATAGCTTTTCCAATACTGGAGTTTATCCAAGTCATCTCATTGGGACCACTTTTTAACTGTATCCAACTCAACATTTGCTATATAGTGCATCACTTCAATAGATGCAAAATAAAACTGCTCCAAAAAGAAGATTTGCAATAAAATGTCATGTAAAGCTCTTCCTATTCCTGGAAACTAAGTGTTGTGCATTGGCACGTTATTCACTGTGCATAGATTCACATACGAGTGGTAAAAGTGCTTAGCAATAAGTAAAGCGATCGTCAGTCACTACAGCACAGTGAAGACAAATATCCCAAAAGGACTGTCAAATATATATTATAATCCTGTTGTCCCCGTCCCGTGTCTTCCTCAGTCTCCTCAGTCTAACTCAAATGCACAAAGGCTGAGGACGGTGAATTCATCTATACAGCGATCACCCTTAGGGTGGATGAGCAGCCAAGAAAATATGAAAGGCTATTTAAATGTTATAATTAGTTTGGGTTGGACAATATTTGCGTTCCATGATCTCAGGCTTGCTGAAGAACTTGTTAGTAGAGTTATTTACGTTAAAAGTCTGCAATGTATGCAAGTGTGTGTGTGTGTGTGGGTGTGTGTGTGTGTGTGTGTGTGTGTGTGTGTGTGTGTGTGTGTGTGTGTGTGTGTGTGTGTGTGTGTGTGTGTGTGTGTGTGTGTGTGTGTGTGTGTGTGTGTGTGTGTTTGTGTGTGTGTCTGTTTACGGACATTTTAATGACATGTTCGGTCTAATCTCGCAAATACAAATCATACCATTGGTAGCATTAATCAAACACTTCAACCAACCCTGATATGCAGAAACACCTGGATTAACACAAATCCTCATAATAGCCTTTAACTAATTTCTCCTGAGGGGGATTATTAAAGTTGTATCGTATCGTAGCCGTTTCTGATTAATTATGATCAGGTGATGGCCTATTTCGGAGCAGATTCCCAATACAAGTACAGCTTTTTTTCATGTGATACAGTATAGTGAGAAGAGATATATATATTGGACTCACCTGATCGCCTGTCAAAACTCCTGGGACCCCAGCCTCCCCCTTCTCTCCCTGTAACACATGGAATACAGTTAACGGCCTGTACCCCAGAGGTACTCCCTGTAACACATGGAATACAGTTAACAGGTGGTACCCCAGAGGTACTCCCTGTAACACATGGAATACAGTTAACAGGTGGTACCCCAGAGGTACTCCCTGTGACACATGGAATACAGTTAACAGGTGGTACCCCAGAGGTACTCCCTGTAACACATGGAATACAGTTAACAGGTGGTACCCCAGAGGTACTCCCTGTGACACATGGAATACAGTTAACAGGTGGTACCCCAGAGGTACTCCCTGTAACACATGGAATACAGTTAACAGGTGGTACCCCAGAGGTACTCCCTGTGACACATGGAATACAGTTAACAGGTGGTACCCCAGAGGTACTCCCTGTGACACATGGAATACAGTTAACAGGTGTGACCCAGAGGTACTCCCTGTAACACATGGAATACAGTTAACAGGTGGTACCCCAGATGTACTCCCTGTGACACATGGAATACAGTTAACGGCCTGTACCCCAGAGGTACTCCCTGTGACACATGGAATACAGTTAACCGTCTGTACCCCAGAGGTACTCCCTGTGACACATGGAATACAGTTAACAGGTGGTACCCCAGAGGTACTCCCTGTGACACATGGAATACAGTTAACCGTCTGTACCCCAGAGGTACTCCCTGTGACACATGGAATACAGTTAACAGGTGGTACCCCAGAGGTACTCCCTGTAACACATGGAATACAGTTAACCGTCTGTACCCCAGAGGTACTCCCTGTAGCATCATTGAAATACAGTGTAACGAGGTGGGACTTAATTAACTATTAAAAGACTTCAAAGTGACAACCCTCATGGTTGGGTCCAACTGGGTGAGCACCCGCAAAGCTGTTAGGAAAGATATCAAGGTGCTTTTAATGATACAAAACGGTTAAGCCATTCAATTAAATTATATTAACGTCAAAAATGTTTTCATTATTTTTGATTTTAACATATTAACATCCTTTAATGCTGTGTCAACACATGGAATACAGTTAACAGGTGGTACCCCAGAGGTACTCCCTGTAACACATGGAATACAGTTAACGGCCTGTACCCCAGAGGTAACTCGGCGTCACACGATAGCCAAGGGTTTCCGACATCGAACGTAGACCTCAATATGTAGATATATTGATATATTGTCTTTTTCTTTTCAATATTTAACATTTTCGGGAAATACAATTACTAAACCACTGACTGCCGGCGTTTAGGATGAGCCAAGCCTTTTTAAGGGGCTGCTTTGGCCTCCCCTTCCCAGCGCCACTGCCCAGAGCACAATACCACGCCCGCCACCATTCAGGCAGCCAGAGAGTGGCCCTCCCAAACAGCTGCCTTGTGGATGTGGTTAGCAGAGCCAGGGTGTGGGCGAGGTCCAACCTTCAGGATAATCCACAGGGATGTGTCAACTAGGGGTATTCACATCTTAAAGTACCTATACATGTGCTTTGGGGGCGGTGCACAAATAATAGGGCATGTATGTATCACTGGAGGCTATTTTTAAAAAGCATAAGTGTAGAGGTGGGACTTAATTAACTATTAAAAGACTTCAAAGTGACAACCCTCATGGTTGGGTCCAACTGGGTGAGCACCCGCAAAGCTGTTAGGAAAGTTATCAAGGTGCTTTTAATGATACAAAACGGTTAAGCCATTCAATTAAATTATATTAACGTCAAAAATGTTTTCATTATTTTTGATTTTAACATATTAACATCCTTTAATGCTGTATTCTAAAGAGCTTTTAAATTAAATGTTTTCCGTCATGGCCCTTATTTTTTCTCCCCGTTCAACTTTATTTTATCTTTCAGAACCGGAAACAATAAGACACTTCATTCAGCACTCCAAGGAGAATGCTAACTACTGTGTCGCTCTTCAAAGCTGTACTTAATTATACCATAGAGCAAGAAAAACATGAGTGGAGCTCCTTGCAATTGTCGCTTGTTAAACTTGGCTATCACCAACTCTTGCTTTTCACATCAAGCACATACCGGTAGCTATCAAATTAAGGGTTATGTTTACACTTTAGACGACAAGCTAAAAGTCTTGTTCTGTCATGAAATTCCTGTAATCCTTTCATTTAAATAAATAGCATCGAAAATACCTTCTTGCTCAACTGATGAAATGTTTTTTTTATTTATGCTTAATTTATTATTTCATCTTCCATCTTTTAAAGCCTAACTCTAAATTGCTAAAGCACTACAAACTGCCATCACAAGACCCTAAACCAATCTACACCAGTTCTCTGTCTGTCTGTCTGTCTGTCTGTCTGCCTGCCTGCCTCCCTGTCTCTCTCTGCTTCTCCCCTCCAGCCTGTCTGTGGCTCCTGGGGGGGTATGATTGGATAACCACACTCTGATGTGGCCACCACCGAGCGGGGCTGGGCGGGGCTGTGGGGCGACAGGCCCGTTGGGTCAGGTGGTAGCAGGGCTTGGCTGCCATTGCAGCTCTTTAATTACACCAGCACACATCTGCTTGTTAAGAAGGGATCTGACATGAGGACGTGGTTCATCTGGAGATGGGAGGGGTTGAGGGAGGAGCTGTGGTTTAGGTGAAGCTCAGAGGAGGGCCGGCCATTGAACACTTATATTCTCTTTGTTCTATCTTAGGTATAGGACTGATGGAAAGGGGGAAGTGAAAGTCGCTGGGAAAAAACGGATGTGAAATAGTCCGCTCACTATCTTCCGAAAAAGACTCAAGACTCACCTGTTCAGGTTCCACCTCTGACTCTGCAACAGCCACCCTCTCGCCCCTCTGGCCACCCATTGTAACACCTGTATGTATTGTGTGTGTTGTGTGTTGTATTGTATTATATTATTTGTACTTAACTGTTGTAGCAACTGCAGTAGCTGCTATCATTGACTGTAACACGGGGAATTGGTTTGAGCCTAAGTAATTGTTGTACTTTTGCACTTGGGTTCTTATGTGAACATCCTTTACTGTTATTCGATGCCGATATAGTGTGTGTGCTACTTCTTATGACAAAATGTAATTTTTTGTAAGTCGCTTGGTTGGATAAAAGCCGTCTGCTAATGTGCTTCCTAAAATGTAAATGTTGCGGCCCTCTGAACTTGGTTGTTCAGAGAAAATGTATATCCCCTTAACCTCTTCTGATGGGAGAAATGTAGCGCTATCTAAAGCTAACCTTTTTCTGAACGATTCTTGCTGGACTCAAAGCCAAAGTTATTATCTTAGTTAATACACTCGGCACATAATAAAAGTGTTTTTCTTTTAATGATCATTGTACTCGATATAATGTATTATTTAAAAAAAAAAAAAAGGAAAAAAGAAAAGCAGGGGGGTTGATTGATTGCATTTGGCTTGCTTATAGTGCATTTGTTCAATGAAATGCACATTAAAGTCACATCTTGATATTGAACCCTCCTCTGCCTGGGGTCGAGGGAGGCTTTCCTACAGCGGTGGGAGATTGGGAGCATGCTCACCTTTGCTCCAGCAGGTCCAGCCAAGCCATCCTTTCCATGTGGGCCAGGTTCTCCCCTGGACACATCAAGACAGGGACAGATAAGGACAACAACATTGGGACCACCGTCGGTTCAATTAAGCTAAACAACAGAGTGATAAACATATTTATGGAGTTAGTGGGTTTTGGGATTGTTTTGATTTGCCGGTTGGAGAACGATATCTCGTCATCAAAGCAATTGTCCAATATGA
>OLKM01001219.1:117496-120874 GCA_900291075.1 Melanogrammus aeglefinus | reverse complement strand
AATAATACTTATTGGACCTCACCTGATCGCTGTCAAATCTGGGACCCCAGACTCCCCCTTCTCTCACCTGTAACACACTGGAATACACAGTTTAACGGCCCTGTACCAGAGGTATCTCCTGTAACACAATGGAATACAGTTAAATGGTGGTATACTCCGAGGTACTCCCTGTAACACATGGAATACAGGTTAAAGGTGGTACCCCAGAGGTACTCGCTGTGACACATGGAATACAGTAACAGGTGGTACCCCAGAGGTATCCTGTGACACATGGAATAGACAGTTAAACAGGTGGTACCCCAGAGGTATTGCCTATGACCATGGAATCACAGTTAACAGGTGGTACCCCCCCCCCCCCCAACTATTCGGAATCCAGAGGTATTCCTGTGACACTGGAATACGTTAACAGGTGTAACCCAGAGGTCTCCTGTAACACATGGAATACAAGTTAACAAGGTGGTACCAGAGGTACTCCCTGTTGACACATGGAATATCGTTTAACAGGTTGTGAACCAGAGGTACTTCCCCTGTACACTGAATAACAGTTAACAGGCTGGTCCCCAGATGTACTCCTGTGACACATGGAATAGAGGTTTAACGGCTGTAACCCCCTAGGTATCCCCTGTGACACATGGAATCGTACGTCTGTACCCAGAGGGTATCCTGTGACACATGGAATACAGTTTAACAGGTGGTACCCCAGAAGGGTACTTCCCTGTGACACATGGGAATACAGTTAACCCGTGCCTGTACCCCAGAGGTACTCCTCTGTGACAAATGGAATACAGTTAACAGGTGGTACCCCAGAGGTACTTCCTGTAACACATGGAATACAGTTAACCGTCTGTACCCCAGAGGTACTCCCTGTAACACATGGAATACAGTTAACAGGTGGTACCCCAGAGGTACTCCCTGTAACACATGGAATACAGTTAACCGTCTGTACCCCAGAGGTACTCCCTGTAACACATGGAATACAGTTAACAGGTGGTACCCCAGAGGTACTCCCTGTAACACATGGAATACAGTTAACAGGTGGTACCCCAGAGGTACTCCCTGTAACACATGGAATACAGTTAACAGGTGGTACCCCAGAGGTACTCCCTGTAACACATGGAATACAGTTAACGGCCTGTACCCCAGAGGTAACTCGGCGTCACACGATAGCCAAGGGTTTCCGACATCGAACGTAGACCTCAATATGTAGATATATTGATATATTGTCTTTTTCTTTTCAATATTTAACATTTTCGGGAAATACATTACTAACATGACTGACCGCGGCGTTTAGGATGAGCCAAGCCTTTTTAAAGGGTGCTTTGGGGCCTCCCCTTCAGCGCCATGCCCAGAGCACATACCAGGCCGCCACCATTCAGGCAGCCAGAGGGTAGCCTTCCAAACAGCTGCCTTGTTGGATGTGGTTTAAGCAGAGCCAGGGGTGTGGGCGAGCTAACCTCAGGATAATCCAACAGGGAATGTCAACTAGGGTATTCACAATCTTAAGTACCTATACAATGTGCTTTGGGGGCGGTGCACAAATAATAGCAGGCATTGCATGCATCTGACTGGAGGGCTATTTTTAAAAAGCATAAGTGGTTAGAGTGGGACTTAATTAACTATTAAAAGACTTCAAAGTGACAACCTCATTGGTGGGTCCATCTGGGTGAGCACCCGCAAAGCTGTTAGGAAGTTTATCAAAGTGCTTTTTAATGATACAAAACGGTTAAGCCATTCAATTAAATTATATTAACGTCAAAAATGTTTTCATTATTTTTGATTTTAACATATTAACATCCTTTAATGCTGTATTCTAAAGAGCTTTTAAATTAAATGTTTTCCGTCATGGCCCTTATTTTTTCTCCCCGTTCAACTTTATTTTATCTTTCAGAACCGGAACCAATAAAACACTTCATTCAGCACTCCAAGGAGAATGCTAACTACTGTGTCGCTCTTCAAAGCTGTACTTAATTATACCATAGAGCAAGAAAAACAGGAGTGGAGCTCCTTGCAATTGGCCAGGAGCAGGTCGCTTGTTAAACTTGGCTATCACCAAACTTTTGCTTTTCACATCAAGCACATACCGGTAGCTATCAAATTAAGGGTTATCTTCGAGGAAGCCATTCATGTTTACACTTTAGACGACAAGCTAAAAGTCTTGTTCTGTCATGAAATTCCTGTAATCCTTTCATTTAAATAAATAGCATCGAAAATACCTTCTTGCTCAACTGATGAAATGTTTTTTTTTAATTTGCTGCAATTTATTTATCTCATCTTCCATCTTTTAAAGCCAACTCTTAAATTGCTTAAAGCACTACACAAACTGCCATCACAAAACCCTAAACCATCTACACCAGTTCTCTGTCGTGTCTGTCTGTCTGTCTGTCTGCTGCTGCCTCCCGTCTCTCTCTGCTTCTCCCCTCCAGCCTGTCTGTGGCTCCTGGGGGGGTATGATTGGATAACCACACTCTGATGTGGCCACCACCGAGCGGGGCTGGGCGGGGCTGTGGGGCGACAGGCCCGTGGGTCAGGTGGTAGCAGGGCTTGGCTGCCATTGCAGCTCTTTAATTACACAAGCACACATCTGCTCTGTTGAAGAAGGATCTTACATGAGGAACGGTTCATCTGGAGATGGGAGGGGTTGAGGGAGGAGCTGTGGTTTAGGTGAAGCTCAGAGGGCCGGCCATTGAACACTTATCTCTTGTTCTATCTTAAGGTATAGACTGAGTGGAAAGGGGAAGTGAAAGTCGCTGGGAAAAACGGATGTGAAATAGTCGCTCACTATCTTCCGAAAAAGACTCAAGACTCACCTGTTCAGAGTCCACCTCGACTCTGCATAGCCACCCTCCCCCCTCTGGCCACCATTGTACACTGTATTGTATTGTGTTGTGTTGTATTGTATTGTATTATAGTACTTAACTGTGTAGCAACTGCAGTAGCTGCTATCATTGCTGTAACACGGGGAATTGGTTAGCCTAGTAATTGTTGTACTTGCACTTGGTTCTATGAACATCCTTACTGTACCGATAGCGATATATTGTTGCACTTCTTATGACAAATGTACTTTTTGTAAGTCGCTTTGGATAAAAGCGTCTGCTAAATGCTCTAAATGTAAATGTTGCGGCCCACTGAACTTGTTTTCAGAAAAATGTAATCCCCTTAACCTCTTCTGATGGGAAATGTAGCAATCTAAGCTAACCTTTTCTGAACGACTCTCTGACTCAAAGCCAAAGTTATTATCTTAGTTAATACACTCGGCATCAAATAAAGTGTTTTCTTTTAATGATCATTGTACCGATATAAATGTTTATTTAAAAAAAAAAAAGAAAAAAGAAAAGCAGGGGGGTTGATTGCATTGCTTGCTTATAGTGCATTTTCAAT
>OLKM01001219.1:87496-112496 GCA_900291075.1 Melanogrammus aeglefinus | reverse complement strand
GTTCTCTACGGCATAGGGTCTGACTCATACGGTCTCTTTAGCCTATGGTCTCGAAAGGTCATCGTCTGACTCTTATGGTCTCTTTAGCCTATGGTCTCGAAAGGTCATCGTCTGACTCTTATGGTCTCGCCGTTGTTCTGAATGAGCTTCTCTTACATCCAAATCTCTTGATGCCTAGCGGAGTTCTGCTCTCTCGTTCTTCGTCGTATTCCCTTTTATCTTCTTCATTGCACCTATTATCTCCTCTAAATACAACCATCTCTGTCTACGAGATCCAAATTGTTAGCCCTTACCAGCAGCGCTGCACTCTGGAATGAGCTGCAAAAAGCCTTGAGACTAGAGAACCCTCGCATCAATTCCTCCTTAGGTTGGAGTCTGTGCTCATGGGATCATTTTCACAGACACATCCTCCTTGAACAATAATGTCTGTATTGTATTTAAAATCCCTTGTATTTAAAATCCCAGTGTACATTATTAATATTGGCTATTTTACTAAGAAGGACTCTGTTCTCCATTGACATGCCAGGTTGAAGATTGGTTAGATAAATTAATAAAATCTAAACTAAAGTATGGAAACGCACTAAGGATATTCAAAAGGGTAGGCCTACATTACTTTTTGCTTCCAAATGCTTCTTTGTTATCCTATATCCCCGTCTTATTACAAAGTAGTAAATTGTAAACAAACATTTAAGCCCAACCGTGGGGACAGCACCCTCTCTGGTGAAAGATACGCTATTACAACTTCTATTACCAATCGAAACAAATTTAATTGAATTTGTGGCTCGGAGTACATTTGGATGGAACATTGCGGCCATGTTGAAAACTAATTGTTTAATTGCGTCTGCAGTACTACCGAAAGCTAAAGAGAGGTAGGTAGGCTACACGATGCAATGCTGACACATTCTCAACATGATGACGAAAACACACACCCCCCTCACTAGATAGAACAAGTCTGGGAAACACAGATTGAGCTGTGAATGTGGGTCGCTCACCACGACACGGAACAGCTGTGAGCAGCTTGGTCTTGACTGGCAGTGCGAGTACGCGCCCATGTTTCTCCGGCATTACGGTGGCACGCCGGGTTGTAATTACAGCCCGGGACACACAGTGGGACACACAGTGGCCCACTGTGCTGCTGCTGCAGAGGGGCTCGGCGTTTTAAACGAGGCTGTATTTCCGTCCCCACGTGCCGCCTACCTTTTAAGTACTACTACTGTCTTTCAAACATGGGATGGGTTGTAGTTATTTTAAAAACCCCGCAGGCCTGTAGTTCATAATTGGAGTTAAGAGGCATGCAGCTCCAAATAAGTGTGCGGTGAATATACTATATAATATATATATATTATATTATATATATATATATATATATATATATATATATATATATATAATATATAGATATATATATATATATATATATATATATATATATATTAGGACCAAAACACTTATCTACAACTAAACTTATCTACAACTAAAGCATAAACAAACACACAAAATGCGCAAATAAATAAATGAATGATCTGATACAAAAATAAAATATAAATTATTAAATACACATCTGTAAACAACATAATTGATGTATATTTCTCTATATATTTATCTGTATATTTAGACATGCATTTATGTATTTAATTATTTCATCTATTATAAATGTCTGTCCCTATTTATTTGCAGATATGTCCTCTATAGCTAACAGCTCATTAAGTGCAGATTAAATCAAATACAGGAGAACAAAGTGAACAAAGCTCACCGGCACGGTGGCCTCCATCTTGACCTTCTTGGCCACCTGAATCTTCCCGTCGATGTAGATGGGGGTGACGGCACCCAAGAGCTGTTCTTCGACCTTCACCCCGTCCAGGTAGGAGGTGACGCGTCTGGACCGAACCAACACCTTCAGCTGATGCCAATCAGTGTCAAACAACCTCTGGGGGAAAACATCCAGGGCATTGTGGTGAGAATAGTTGGGATATACTGTTTCTAGATGTGTTTTTCCTGAAATGTGTATTGAAAGGATGCTAGACAACCCATGTATTAGATTTCAAAGTAGATATGATATAGCTCCCCGCAAAATCCATCTGGGAGAGGGGAACCTGATGTGTAATCATGCAGGCAGTTCCCCCCCTCATCCTGGGGGTTCAGGGCTGCTGTTCACACGCGGCCCCTTCATTTGTTTTCAATAAAGGGTCAGTTATGTTGCATCAATAAATCAATCATGCTGCTGACTCAATGGACGGCTGAGACACCATATCAACCAATCAGACGTTATGCATGCAATAGCCTCCGTTTAACTGAGAGAGGGATTCATCTTATGCAAACCAATGTCGTGGGGTCGGGTTTGGTTCTAATCAGATAAAACAGGACAGGATTTCTGGAAGTGGTCTTGTTAAAGCCGCAGTCGGTACGATTTAAAAGGAAAACTTATATGTTACATTTTTCTACAAAACCTCTGTTACCGTGGACACACTGGCACACTGACTTGTGAGCAGTGCAGCGACCAACCATTATCGAGTGTCCCAGTGAGGCCCGCCAATCAGAGAGCAGGAGCACAGCCCCTTGCTAGCAGCAGAGCTACCTGTATGCCTTTGTTGTTGAAGACGATGCTCTGCTCCTTGTTGCTGAGGCTGGTGGTGGTGAAGATCACAGATCTGGAGACGCCGTTCAGCGTCACGGCCGTCTGGACCAGCCCGTCCCCGGACACAACGCGCATCAGGTCCAGCTTCATCTTGTGGGACGGGCTCCTCAGACGCAGCGTGGCAACGAACACGTAAGCCCGGGGCAGACCCTCGGGGAGTATGGACCTGGACACACGCACACACGCACGCACACACACACACACACACACACACACACACACACACACACACACACACACACACACACACACACACACACACACACACACACACACACACACACACACACACACACACACACACACACACACACACACACACACACACACACACACACACACACACACACACACACACACACACACACATTGGGCTCCGCCCAGTTACTAGACAGCAGACTTTCAGAATATAATTCTTTCATTCAATGGTCAATTACTTATATTTGTAGAATGCATCAGTTCTAAGATGTATATTATTGACATCACTATCAATCAGCATTGGCTACAGATATGTCCATGAGCCATGAGCTAGATGAAACATTACACAATGCTATTTTAAAGCATCTTTTGACACTTTAAATTTGGTGTTTACAGGTTCATTGTGACTTATTTTGTATCTTAGCCCCACCTTGTCATGTCAGTGAAGTCCAGTTTGGTGTTGAGCAGATAGGCAGCCTGAAACAGGATGGATCCCTGCACCTGTAGGGGTCAGGGTTAGGGTCAGGACCTCATGATGACCTCTACCTGGGGGGGTACACTTAACAGAGAGTCCTACTCCACCTTCTTGGCCTTCAGGTCAATCTTCATCCTTGAGAGAAGATCGAAGCCTCTGAACGGGGCCGAGGAATCGGTCGCCTCTACGGGGCACACCGATTCTGGAGAGGGGGGAGGAGGCCTGGGTTAGCGGGGGGCAGCTGAGGGGAACGTCAAGTCCATGCACCCTTCATTAAAGGTGCTGTAGGGTCTTCCCTTAGGAGCTATCTCTGGAGTGTAATGTTTTAGAAATGCCATATTAATCTATCAGCTTTAAGTGAGTGAAATTCTGGGTGAGAACGTCTGTTCAGGTTGACTGCAGCTCACTGTGTGTGAGCCTGCTTCCATTCCATCACTTCTGGATCATTCTGACCAATCAGAGCATCTCTATCCTGATTACTCTTTTTACTGTTTTACTGTTTTACTGTTTTACAGTTTTTACAGTTTTTACAGTTTTACTGTTTTTACTGTTTTTAGAGTTTTACTGTTTTTACTGTTTTACTGTTTAACAGTTTTTACTGTTTTTACTGTTTTTACTGTTTTTACTGTTTTATTGTTTTTACTGTTTTACTGTTTTACTGTTTTTACTGTTTTACTGTTTTACTGTTGCATGCGGTTGTCGAAGCTGTTACTCAAAATGACCTCTGTGTAAGTAAGTAAGTAAGTATATACTTTATTCATCCCCTTGGGGAAATTCAGGAATATCTCAGGATATCTGATCCTAATTTATTCACCTTCACACAGTTTTTGTTCCAGTTTATCTCTGATGTTGGCGATGGCTGCATAGTTCTCCGCATACAGGACGTAGGTAGATGCTGGCTTATTAGCGATGGACTCCAGCTCAGAGCTGTCAATCTCACTACCGACTCCCACAGCAAACAGAATAATGTTCTGAGCCTGGAGAGGAGGAAGACACGCAGAGAGGAGACGATAGGACCGGTCTGTTGATGGGTACCCCAGGGGTTCACAGCATGCTTACCGACGCTAGGGACCCGGCATGATTACAATTTAGATTTCTTAAAGGTCAAATCCAACAAAAAAAACTGATGACGGAAACCACCGGGGAATACAAAAGTGTAGTCGCAGGTTACTCTTGCAGACCATTACACCACAGACGCTTCTCTTAATAAAAACGGCTGCCAGCGTAGACACATCTGGTGGATGACCTCTGACCTTTGCTTCCAGAGCGGCGTCCACCACGTCGTCCTGACTCCGCCCATCTGTCAACACCACAGCGATGCGGTTCCTGGCTGTCCGCGTTCGATTGGACGAGGCAAACACATGCTGGGTCGCAAACTTTATGGCCCGCCCAGTCTATAGATACATCAGGGCATTCGTTATCCTAATGCTAATGTTACAGTGAAGGTTGGTCTATCGGCAAATCTAGAGATGATGCGTAAGATTTAAAGAGCATCTCTACAACACCTTAGTACTTCCTCCCAGGTAGCCAATGTCCTCGATCGCAGCCACCAGCTCCTGATTGGACAGGTGCTTGCCCAATGGGATTTCAAGGCGCGGCGTGTCACTGTACTGCATCAGTCCCACCTGACCACCCAATAGGAGTAACATACGGTTAATACCAGTTTATACCAGACTAGAGGAAGGAACAGGTGACGGTCGTCGTGGCGACGGTGTAATGGAACCTGTGTGTGCTGGGAGCTGATGTCGAAGCTGTTGGTGATGTTGACGAGCCAGCGTTTGGCGAGCTGGAAGTCCCCCTGTCCCAGACTGGAGGAGCCGTCCACGATGTACACCAGGTCGTTGGCGGTCGTACTGCAGCCTGAGACGGAGCAGGGAGTGTGTGTGTGTGTGTGTGTGTGTGTGTGTGTGTGTGTGTGTGTGTGTGTGTGTGTGTGTGTGTGTGTGTGTGTGTGTGTGTGTGTGTGTGTGTGTGTGTGTGTGTGTGTGTGTGTGTGTGTGTGTGTGTGTGTGTGTGTGAGTTAGAGAATTGGCACACAGAGAAAGGGCATGAATGAAAGACAGGTTGACGATTTGTTCATCCTAAAGAAAACACTTGTTATATAATAACACATAGATGCACATTACAACCCGTTTGAGGTCAACACAGTGATAATCCAGTGCAAGTGCAAAACATGTGATAATAAGACTCATATTACATGTAAACCATGTAATATATAAAAAAGAATAATAATTGGCCCAATGTCTGCCATCATGTTCTGTGTTTTCACATCAACACATAATGGCCGTAATACATTGTGTGAAGAGATTTTTGTGATACTTCTATTCACCTCTCATGATGGGAAATTATGACATTGCTCAAAGTAAAACCGCAGGTCCAGAATACAGTAGTGTCTCAGAAACAAAAACCTGTTGTCTGAGTAAGTGATTCAAGGTGTTATTCAGAAAGATGCACAATGTGTGTGCACGATACATTTGAAATATCTGCAAAGATATGCAAAGGAATTGGTCCTTTTTAGTACTGCCCTCATGGCTGACTCAATTACACATCCTAAAATATCAAATTATCCAGAAGGGGAGTATCTAACTAACGAGTTAGGATTATCTAAACTATTAACATTATGATGTAATTCTATTAATACTGAAGGCTAATTTAAACAAATTGAAGACACATTGACCTGCTTGCCCTTCTTGGCCCCCCCTCTAGCGGTTTATCACTTCAAGGGACTAACCTGGGAAACTAAATTATAAATAAGGTGTGTGTAACATCCACACATTCTCAAACAATTACTTAATTCCCTCATAGTGAAACGTATCAAACCCAAAACTATTTGAATCCAGACATTGTTGGGGCACATAGACAAACCAACAGCAACCCGGTCCCACACTCAGCCGGCCGTGTCACACCCACAGGTCTGCACGGGCCGACGTTACGGCCCGAATATTATGTCACGCAGCTTTTGTCGTGGTGACCCTTTATGATCACTAGGACGGGTCAAGGCACCTTCATATCCTCAAAGCCTCCACGGAGAGACAGGTTAGACGTAGAGATGGGTAGACGGGTGACCTTACCAGCTCTGGTGTCAACGTGTAGCTCTGCCCTCAGAAGGGGCAGCAGGGTCCAGGCTAGAAAGCAGCTCGGTAGCGTCCACATCTTCATGTTTGGCTCGGGCAAACCTCTGTTTTCCTCTCAGTTTCCTTTTTTCTAAATCTCCTAAAAGTGTGTCTAGAATGTGTCCCTCAAAGCCACATGTTCTGAAAGTGTCCCTCCTGAGAAACAGAAAGTGGTGTTTTCGAACAACACCAAGGCTAACCCTGCCGCCCAAAATAGACCCTAGGAGAGAAGGCTATTTTTTCTTTACTGTCCGAGAACCTTAATCATAACTACATTTACTGACCACTCTCTCGCAAAACCTTCGCCACCGTCCGGTCCAACCCAGCGCCCGGGACTATGCTCCTCCAAATCTCACGCAGCGATGTTCTTGTCCCTCTCAAACGTGTTCCTTAAAAGTAACACACCAGCTCACCTCGACTCTATCCTGTTAGTTATTTTACACCGCTCGTGATGTTACCCATCAATGGTCTTCCCTAGAAACAGTTAAACCCGGTTTAAACTATTCCATTGATTGGGTGATGAGCTTAAGCTACCCGGGTGTTCTGGCCGCAGGCTGCTCAGAAGAACCGGAGCTACGGGGCAGTTCACAGGAGTTGAGAAGCACTAATGTTAGTGTTAGGCAGGCCTTTTATAGCCCCGAGAGGGAGGGGTGGGCAGATGAAGCAGGGCAAAGAGAGACGAGAGAGAGGGAGGGATGGAGAGAGGGCGAGGGCGAGAGGGAGAGAGTCAGGGAGATGTGGAAGACACAATAACTTTTAATTTGGATGATTGAAGGGAGATGTGGGGGAGAATTGCAGGGTGTCAAGAATTGAATAATGATGATTGGGGGGAGCGGCAGTTAATCAATAATCAGGGAAAAGTAAAGATAGGAGGGAACGAAAAGAAGAACACAACGAAGGGAGCCAAAAAAAGACAGAGAGAGAGAGAGAGAGAGAGAGAGAGAGAGAGAGAGAGAGAGAGAGAGAGAGAGAGAGAGAGAGAGAGAGAGAGAGAGAGAGAGAGAGAGAGAGAGAGAGAGAGAGAGAGAGAGAGAGAGAGAGAGAGAGAGAGGGAGAGAGAGAGAGAGAGAGAGAGGAGAGAGAGAGAGAGAGAGAGAGAGGAGAGAGAGAGAGAGAGAGAGAGAGAGAGAGAGAGAGAGAGAGAGAGAGAGAGAGAGAGAGAGAGAAGAGAGAGAGAAGAGGAGAGAGAGAGACAGAGAGAGAGAGAGGAGAGAGAGAAGAAGAGGAGATGAGAGAGAGAGACAGAGAGAGAGAGAGAGAAGAGGAGAGACAGAGAGAGACAGAGAGAGAGAGAGAGAGAGAGAGAGAGAGAAGAGAGAGAGAGAGAGAGAGAGAGAGAGAGAGAGAGAGAGAGAGAGAGAGAGAGAGAGAGAGAGAGAGGGAGAGAGAGAGAGAGAGAGAGAGAGAGAGAGGGAGAGAGGGTTTTAGTGGAGCATGATTACAGGGCTACGTGGTTAGAATGGTTCCACCCCGCTCTGAAGCCAAGCCCTGGCACCTGTGTGTGCATAGATGTGTGTGTGGGTGTGTGAGTGTGTGTGCAGCTGCCTGTGTGTGTGTGTGTGTGTGTGTGTGTGTGTGTGTGTGTGTGTGTGTGTGTGTGTGTGTGTGTGTGTGTGTGTGTGTGTGTGTGTGTGTGTGTGTGTGTGTGTGTGTGTGTGTGTGTGTGTTGTGTGGTGTGTGTGTGTTCAGCATGACATTCTTGGTTAAAGATTGGCTCTGAGGACGAGGGACTGAATAAGAAGTGTTCCCAAAACACAACATCATTCATCAACATCAACTCCATCATTCCAATGGTTCATACTGAATGTTTGGGTGTGTATACAATAGGTTTAATAGACTTACATCTGTGTCAATAATGTGTTTAATAAAATGACATTTATATGTGACACCAAAATCTGATGATGCTTAAACTACTGCACTTTGAGGGTTGTTTGAATGGAAAGCGATTAAATGCCTTTCTAATTCATTAAGGCTACACTGTAAGACGTTGATGTAAATTGACAGTAATCTACTCTATTTAGGTTTTACAGTAAAATGCTGTGAAAGAGCATGCATTGTGGGAGTCTCAAGGATCATTCAACCATTTCATCGATCAATGTGTAAATTTACAGCCATATACTGCAAATAGCAGAGTCCTGGGAAAATAACGTTTGCCTCAAATGGTGCCTATTTTATTAAACTCATATGGCGAGATAATATTTAGCTAATATTTAATATGTAATAAGAAAGAAAGCAGCACTCACCTATCTTTCTATCTTTCTTATTCTCTACACATTTTGGGACCCAACCACCTCCAAAACGTTTCACCATAGAGACTAAAATGTTCATATTAGCTTTTAAAAATATCCTACTTTTAAAATATTGTGGCGACTGCGGGCGAGGACTCCGGCTCAGAGTGAGGACCCTGGGAGGGGTGGGACTGTTACTCCTCTGACCTGCTCTCGTCTTCCTGGGCCCTATGTGGTGGGGACTTAAGGTGGGGGGCAGTAATTAGGGAACCCCTCGTTGGCGGGGGAGCTGGGGTCAGGTACTTCGGGGTCGTTGGTTGTTGGTTGGGTCTTCTTCTGGACGTTTGATTAAAAGGCAGCTCTTCTAAACACTCAAGTTTTTCTTGGGAGGATACACGTTGTGTCCCCCCCTTCCCAGCGAGCTCGAGACCGGCCGTGAAGACCGGTGGGTTGACCACAGGACTACAGGAATCGAACCAGGGTCACGACAAACGGCTCTTTGTGGGGGACAGCCTACGCGGGGTCCTCGCGAGCCCACCAGACTCATGCAGTCCAGGTTAAAGTCAGATCACTTGGTGAGCAAAGTTTTAACGTGAGCATTCAGACAACGTCTCTAGTCTATCTGTCTTTCCTCGTGTGTAAGGTGACCGCAAACTATAATACGAGTATGATTACTCGGATGATTACCACAGCTATTAATAAGATAGTGATCTAAATATATTCATTCAGCTACAAGTGTTTATATTATTTCTTTATAATGTCAAGCCTGCTGCGAGACATAAGTTCAACGGAGCATTGAGTGTTTTTTGACAACTGCTTATGAAACTTTTATTACCTTTATTCCTGATTGGCCGTTGGTTACGTAAATGTTTTTTTGTTTTCCTGTGGAGTTGTTGACACCCCATTCCCTGGATGGATAAAGGATAGAAAAGTCTGACGACGAGGGGCTGGAAACCCGAAGGATAGGGCGCCATCTGCTGGATGGACCCGGTTACTTTGACCTCATGCTGTTCCAGCAAATCAACAAGGACATCGTGGCAATCATAAACAATAAGAACACACTAAAGTAATATGTATACGCTAGATATCGCAACATATTAATCTGAATAAATTAATTAGCTGAACGTAACATCCCACAAACACACAGACACACAGACACAGACACACACACACACACACAGACACACACACACACACACACACACACACACACACACACACACACACACACACACACACACACACACACACACACACACACACACACACACACACACACTATATACACAATACACAAAGACATAGATACCTAACTCACAAACATAGACAAAAAGATAGAAAGCTCCCATGAAGACGTTTATTTGTTTTGCATAATGGTGACTGACTTCTTGGAAACCACAAAGTCCCTATAAGTCATTCACTATCAAGTTATGGTGACTTAACAACCAAAGAAGTCAACTAACGGTCATATAGTGTATTAATAACCAACATAAAGAGAGGGGATGAGGGATGGAATGTCAAAGAATAAACAAGCAGGCGTGTTACATTAAGAATAGCTACTTATATATGCATATGTATAGAGATATATCTTGGTTGGTTGGACAATCTGAATATTCTACTTATTAACTGTACAAAATTAAGATATTACAACAATGACAAAAAAGGAAAAGGAATCCAGTATTGCATGTAGTCCGTGACGGCTCACTGTGTGCATTTTTGTCTCGAAAGCTGGTCACTCTGTAGGTCAGTGAGCACTAAAATCTAACCACACGAGCAAAACCAAGCAAGCTACCAGTTAGAAGGGCAGACTGTGGCGGGCTGCCCGTCACCACGTTCGGTCACGGGGCAACAATTCTGTAGCCAATAGCAAGAGTGATTGGATATACCGTGTTTCACCAGAGATGGCGATGTTGCGGTTACTCTTTGGCAGAATCACCAGCGCTGTGTTTAATTGCTCCCCAATGGCTTCCACTTATTCCGATGTCAAAGTCCCCACCCGTAAACCTTACAAAGTGACCAAATTCGGATGTGTGTGTGTGTGTGTGTGTGTGTGTGTGTGTGTGTGTGTGTGTGTGTGTGTGTGTGTGTGTGTGTGTGTGTGTGTGTGTGTGTGTGTGTGTGTGTGTGTGTGTGTGTGTGTGTGTGTGTGTGTGTGTGTGTGTGTGTGTGTGCGTGTGTGTGCTGTTGTTAACGCCCTGAACTTAACAAAAAGAAAGCAAAGCCATGCTAGCTGAGCACAATTGCACTGATATGGTAAAGCTCATCCCCTATAGATCTCCACAGAGAAGGAATACAACATACCATCTACCATGAGCAAAGCTGTGTTCACACAAGATTTAACCTCATGCCTTTACATGCACACACGCACACAAACACACACACACACACACACGCACGCACACACGCGCGCGCACACACACACACACACACACACACACACACACACACACACACACACACACACACACACACACACACACACACACACACACACACACACACACACACACACACACACACACACACACACACACACACACACACACACCTTTGGATGATGCAGACCATTTAGAATTATTCAGAGCTAGAGCAGGATTTTTACAAAATATATGCTTATTGCATTATGGCTATTTTATGGTTGTAGTCTACAATATCTATTGTGTCTAGGTGTTGTTAAACACAGGGGACCAGATACGTTACAGAACAGATGATGTGAAGAGAAAGCGACTAATGTAAAGCTGAATGTTTGAGGTCCGGGAGAATCAGTTTTACAAAAATCCTGAGGGTTTGTTCAGCGCTTGCATATTCTTAACGTTTTCATTCGAACAGCAGAAACAAAAACATAATTTAAAAAGAGAACAAAGATATTATTCTTTACAGCTACAGGATCCTGCCAGATTGTACAGTTTTTCCAGCCTTCTCATAAATTATCTATTTATGAAAAGGCACACAATTTATAAAGATATTACAACTACAGCGTTTATCATCCGTCAATGCAGACTCCTCATAGAAAATGTGAATATTTATGAGCAACCCTTGAGTGAGGATAGGATGTAATGACTGTAAAATCCTTGTATCCTAATATGAACTACATTATGGTAGGCCTACTTTATAATGGCTCACTTTGCCTTTCAGAGATCTTCAAATAATGAACGCAACTCATGTGCATGCCACCAGAAATATATAAATAATGATCAAACAATGACATACTGACAATCAAACTATTAAAAAAAAAAAAAAAAAAAAAAGGGAATTTGCCGAATACATTTCTATGTAGAGCACTACGGATAGGCCTCGGGTCTTTTGGTTAAAGTGCCAGAACACCTTCCTCCACCAGGGGGCAGTCCCACCCCACTTTGGGTTGCAGCAGCACCCTTCAGAGCGTGACCAGGGGCTGCGCTGAACATGCGGCCCACGCATCTATGCAGACGAAAAACATAATCTAGCAAACAAACTTCAATTACTCTTCTCTAAACAAAAAGGCAATCTTAAAAAGCCAACACATAGTATGTGAAGCCGGTGGGTAGTGACTGAAATGTTGGTTTATGGGTGGATCCAGCGGTAAATCCAGTGAGTCCTACAAGTTTGTCTTTTGTCAGGTTGTGGTTATTTTATGATTCTTATAATGATAACATTGTAAATATTTTTGGTTCCTTACCTAATTGGGTTACAAAAAAGGGCAGATCATACACCTTTAAAACCCCAGGTTTATCTTAGCTAGCACAGATGTGACAGAGTAGAAAGTTCACCAGATCAGTTACATGAACGGCCACAATACAAAACAATTCATGAATAATTGAACAGCTAACGCAGATACTGATGTCATGACTGCGAGAGGATAAATCGGTCATTCCTACGAACTATTTCTGTACTCTGGAGTGACGGAGGGAGCAATTGGCCACATAATACGTTACACTATCCTGTTTCAAATGCAGGATTTTTTTTATGTGACCTCTTCCGGATCAGTCCATCATGCGGGTTCTTTCATCCACATTTCACATAAGAATCTCAAACCAGCGGGGATGACCAAAGAATGAAGGAGGCCCCACTCAAAACGGGGCAGTTCGGACAGGAGAGCAAAAAAGTGGTACCTTCTTAACGGCCGTGTTAGAAGTCCCAGAAGAATTCATCACATTTATATTTTACTTTTAGAAAAATAAAATGATAGGTCGCTCACTCCACAATTCTTCCTCTGCAGTTTAAATCCAGAGCAGTATGCGTAACCCGTGTCCCGCATATTATATTTACTCTATAAAAATAAAAATAAATACTGAATCACAGAAGTCAGATGCGCTCAAGTCGCTCTCTTCAGCAGTAAGCGTGATTTCTGCTCCCTAAGCATGGTCTTAGAAGCGAAGCGGTCTCTTATCCCCGGAGAAACAGATACAGGATCGATATATACAACAGTGGCGTTTCCTTCCTGTGCACACACACAGACACACACACACACACACACACACTGTTTCTTCAAGTGTTTTCAGATCTTCTGGACATGGACATGTGCTTCCCAGTCTTATTGACATCAATAAGACTGATGTCATTAGTCTTATTGACGTCAATAAGACTAATGACATCAAGTTCTCCCCCCCACCCCCCCCCCCCCTCTTCGGAGACCTGGCTTTTTCACGGCGCCTGCCGCTGAACCCCCACACGTCACATGCTGGTTTCGCAGGGCTCCGTCACGGTGCCGTCCAGGCTGACGTGGTTCTCCACCCTCTCGTCTCCGTCCACAAACACCTCCGCGGCCCCCGCCTCTCCGCCCAGGCCGCCCGCCTCCTGGGTGCAGTTGAGCGGGCTGCCCTTAGGGGACAGGGGGCTGGCGCTGGACACCGACCCCTCCAGACGGTTCTTCCCCCAGCGGCTGAGGCCCGTGAGCTGCCCCTCGCCCTCTGAGCCCCGGGCGCCGCTCTCCCCGCCCCCCTGGAGGCCGCTCAGAGAGGCCTTACGGGCCTCGCCCTGCAGGGGGGCACTATGCGGGCCCTGGGCCCTGTGGGGGGCCTCGTCCGGCCGGGAGGAGGAGGAGGGGGTCGTGACGGGCCTCACCACGGCGATCAGGGACGCGTCGTCTTGGGAGCCCGGCGACTGGCCCTTCTGGGAGTTCCTCTTCCGGGGTGTGCCGTTGCCCCGCGCGGAGCCGCCGTGGGACCCCCCCTCCGCCGCCGCCCGTGTCATAGTGGCCACCTCCCGCGTCCCGCCGCCGTCGCCCGCCTGACGGCCGCTGGAGACAAACTCGTAAAGCCCCTCCTTGATGACGGCGGGCTGAGAGCCCTCAGAGAGCCGGCGGCCGGCCTCCAGAGAGGTGATCTGGCTGAGGTCCAGCGGAGGAGGGATGCGCTGCTGCCGGGCGCCCCCGCTGGGGGGCTGGCACGCTCTCTCCCCCAGGGGCGACTCTCTGAGGGGACCCAGCTCGCTGATGGGCAGCTCCCGGACCTGGAGGTGGTGCCCTGACGCCGAGGCCACCACCTTCATCTCCATCTGCTCGTCTCCGCCCCGGCCGGCGGTCATCTTGTTGTAGGTGTCCTCAAGCCCCTGGGCGCTCAGGGTCTGGGGGTTGGCCCTGAACGGCGACGGCTTCAGGCGCTCAGGGGACCCCAGCTGCCCCACCTCCTTGTACCTGTTGGGCTGGGAGCGTGCGGGGCTGACGGCGTCGGCGTTGGAGTAGTGTTTGTGGTAGCTCCAGCGGCTGGGCGACAGGTGGTTGTCCACGGGACACTTGCCCTCCTGCTGCTCGCCCTTCTCCACCAGCACGTCAGTGAGCTCCATGCTGCGTGTGAAGGCGTCCTTCATGTTCATGGACACGATGCTGCCGTTCCTCTTGGCGCGCTCCAGCGCCTCCCGCCTCTTGATGGCCTTCTCCTGCCGCTTCTGCTCGCGGTAGAACTCGGAGAAGTTGTTGACGATGATGGGGATGGGCAGAGCGATCACCAGCACGCCGGCGATGCAGCACAGCCCGCCCACGATCTTCCCCAGAAGGGTCTGCGGGTAGATGTCGCCGTAGCCCACGGTGGTCATGGTGATGGTGGCCCACCAGAAGGAGGCGGGGATGCTGGTGAACTTGGTGGCGTCCTCGTCCTTCTCGGCGAAGAACACCAGGCTGGAGAAGATCATGATGCCCATGGCCAGGAACAGGATGAGCAGGCCCAGCTCGTTGTAGCTCCTCCTCAGTGTGAAGCCCAGCGACTGCAGGCCCGTGGAGTGGCGGGCCAGCTTCAGGATCCTCAGGATTCTCATGATGCGGAAGATTTGCACCACGCGACGCACGTTCTGGAACTGCAGCACGCTCTTGTTGGACTCGGTGAGGAACAGCGTGACGTAGTAGGGCAGGATGGCCAGCAGGTCGATGACGTTCAGCGGCGCCTTGATGAAGTCCCACTTGTTGGGCGCCGAGAGCAGGCGCAGCAGGTACTCCATGGTGAACCAGGCGATGCACACCGCCTCCACGTGGGCCAGGCTGGGGTTGTCGTTGAAGTGGCCGAATATCTCGTCCACCACCTGCAGCTCTGGCAGCGTGTTGAGGGACAGGGAGATGGTGGACATGATGATGAACAGGATGGATATCAAGGCCAGGAGCTGGAAGACAGAGCACAACGCCGCGGGGGGGGGGTTGTTATCATGGCTTACATTGGCTTTCTCAAAAGTAGGGTGATAGACGATTCAGCAGAACTGCAAGCGACCATGGATCGAAAATAGTAAGCGTAAGAGTATTATTCTGGTATTTTAGGAGGTAAATTGGACAATATGTTCAATAGTAGTGCTACATGGTTTAAAGATGGACACATGGGATAATCCTTTTTAATTGTCTAATTATTATTGTCGTATGATGTTTACAGAGAAATGTGCGAATAAGGATATAATCCCACACTAGCTGTATTTGCGCATTTTCTTTTCTCACAACAACTCGGCTGCCTCCTTCATTCTGACATTTTGCGTGTAGTGCAGCTTCGACCAGCGGGTGAGGCTCTCACTAGCCACTTATTTGCAGGAGTCCCTTTTCACACGGCCCGACGTCGTCGTACGACAACCACAGGCGTCCACTCCTGATACTAATAACGTAGAATTCCTTCAATCTACCCGGGAAGCAGAATTATCTTCCACCAGCTTAGTCCACAACGCGTGTCTACATTAAAGGAGCAGCCCCAGTGTTGAGGGACACCTGTGACCTATCAGGGAGCCTCTGTGGACGGGGTTAACTGCTGCCCATTCCCCAATGAACCACGGGGTTTTTTTCCGTGGACAATTTTACGTTTTTCCACGAGGGTGCGCTGAAAGTAGCAGATTATTGCTTGATTCTTCCTGCTGGGGGAGGAAAGAATGAGTAACCACTTCTAACCTCCCTCTATCCGTCCTATAAGTAGCAACACAATCCTATTACAATTATCCCAACATGTCCTACCAAGTGCCACCGGGAGAAACTACTCATTGGCTGCAGAGGCTTAACCACCAGAGTGACCTGCACTCACACTCCTGTCCCAACAGAGCCTCCGGCACACTGCGTTACGGGGAGGAAGTAACACATAATCCATCCAAAAGGACTGCAATACCAGATCAATTTTAATTATATGTATTTTTGTAGTTATTGTGCTTTTTATTGAAGCGCTGCACAGCTAGCAAAGTTGATCAATCGCAATTAAAAGTAAAATACCTTCCTGAGTTTAAAACTAAACTAAACACAATTCAGACAAAAAATGACTCTATTTTCTCAATGTCCATGGACTTGATTTCAAAACGTAACAAGTATGCTTATCAGTCTAAACCATTGTGATTTAGCTAAAGAGGGCATGCATAGGGTGGCATGCAGGTGGAGTCACCTTTGCGGCAGCAGAGGTCAAGGGGGGGTGCTGCCAGAAGACACAATAAGCCACCAGACATATGCTCTGCTGACGCTGCTGCACACGGAGACACTCCTGGCTGAGGAGCCCGCGAGAGGCGGAGGCGGGGTGAGGGCGTGTCTCACTGACATGACACACACGCACTACAATTCGAAGGCCTTCCTGTGGGTATTTGATCATATCGCTGAGGCTCAAAAGCCCTTGTTTATGATAAATAACAGCGAATAGCTTTAAAGGATTCGCAAACTATATGGGACCAATGTCTGTGTTAGGCCGATACAATCTGGAATGGATTTTTCTACCTGAATAGAAACCAATGGCCCGATCACAATACGTTGTTCTATGAACTTAAATGACCTAATTATAGCTTTAAGCTTCACTGCTCACCCGCAGCTTAGCGGACTGTAAGGCACATTGACGCGTTGCCTGCATGCCACCTGAGACTTATTGCACCGTTTGGGTTATCTCCTACTAGAATAAATACAATAAAAGTAACATTCTGAATGACAGACTCAAGATAGAGGTGAAGACACCCGGGCCCCAAGAATGACCAAAGACTAAAATCAAACTTAATAAACTAAATTCAAACACAAGGATTGTAACATTATTGGTCATGGAAGAAGTCATCAAATTGTTATTTTAATAGACTCTTTACTGCTTTTATTGTTATGGTTTACTTTAAATTTGCCTACTAGATCCAGATTTGAACTCACATTTATCTTTGTATCCTTGAATGTGCGACTACAACCACAGTTAGGGGTGACTTCCCTGAACTCATACACTCCATAGCCACAGTCATAGTAAGTATGATCAGGGATTTAGCAATAAAACATTGAACAAGACATCATTTTTAAAAGCTAATCATGCTTAAGGCTATATCTGCTATGGAATTCAGGGTTTCAAAATATATATCTCTCTTTCTAAATTTCAATTACAACCTCAACCTCGACTCTTCCCGTTTATTGGGGGAGATCCTGCTGATTATACCGCCATGCCGCCATGCCGCCATGCCGCCATGCCGCCATGCCGCCATGCCGCCATGCCGCCATGATGCTTGACTTCATGGTACTGCTCCCCTGCTGCCCATATATGGGCAGCAGGGGAGAACATAATTAAGGTAATGCACAGTGGGCTGCCAGCAGGTAGAAGAATGAAATGCATTACATAGATTGACGAAAGCTAAAGAATGGGCTCACTAAATGGTTCTGTGGAAAAAGTGATGTCCATGTTCAGTTTTAAGATCAAATAAATGCGGGCATTCAACTTATTTTTTTAACTCTTTCTTTGACATTTTGTGATAAGGACTTGTGATGGTTGACACTTCTTGAGTGTAAACAATGAACTCACTGTTGAGAATTTAGATTCTGATTCTGATTTAATCAATGTTCAATTGAAGTACAGTTTTAGATAGATTTCTATAAAAGCCCTAATCTATAAAGCCCTAAAGACTGATAATAATGAAATAGAATCGCAGTAAAAAGCCTATGATATCTCCATTGAACTGCGACCCGGGAGTATTCATGAATAGTGTATAAGAAGCGTCTTTCAATCTCTTCAATTAAAGCGTGAGCAGGCTTCCAGCAACTGTACCACGTTGTCACCCTTTGAGGGCAAACAAATAACACCTGCTTCTGGATACCATTAAAGAGAAAAAATACAATATACCCCAGGTGTGTGTGTGTGTGTGTGTGTGTGTGTGTGTGTGTGTGTGTGTGTGTGTGTGTGTGTGTGTGTGTGTGTGTGTGTGTGTGTGTGTGTGTGTGTGTGTGTGTGTGTGTGTGTGTGTGTGTGTGTGTGTGTGTGTGTGTGTGTGTGTGTGCGTGTGTGTGTGTGTGTGTATGTGTGTGTAAGAGAAAGTAGCACTGTAACGCACAGACGGTGTCTTAATGGCTTAATGGAGGCCTCGTGCTGTGCCCTTGAGGTCCCTGTGCCAGATTAAAGCTCTCTGGAACACGCAAGCTGCTTTAGACGCCTGCGCTGAGTTTAGCATTAGAAAACTTGATCAAAACTACGACCCAAAGATACGCATGCTGTGTTATTGAGATAACCTCCTCACTCGCACCAATTGGGATCTGATGCAATGTCTCAAAATTCTGAATAGTATGTTTTAATTAATCTGTCTATAGGATTGAGTTCTAGGAGTCTCTCTCTCTTCCATGTTATTCAGAATCGTCCCAAACATGGCTGCCTCTCTTTCTTTCACTTCCCCTGAGTTGTTGCGTCACCCGTCACATGATGGATGATGCAAAGGCTCCAGCGCAATTTATGGCCAACGATCCAACGCATTGACAAAAGGAACCCTAGAATACACACGTCTGATAGGCCTGCATAAACAATTGGCTAAAAATACAAGTCAAACTGTGACCATGAATCTCTGTAGGAGTTCTACCGCAAAGATCCAGCTACAGAAAACATAAACATCTGTTTGCAAAAATAAAATACAAAGATCTGTACAAATAAATTTGGAAGACAGTTGGTGCCAAATGATTTGTGGCTCATGCAGAAGTAGCTGAGAATGTCTTAACAGCAACATGATACAGAACGTGACAAAGCCTTAACCAAGTGGTCCCCACCACCTCCCTCGGCCCACACCTCCGTGGACCGTCTTTGACCTGGCTCAAAGTGACCTCCTCCACCATTCAGTCAACGACGTTAACCAAACCTGCTACAGGGATTCAGTGTTCCAGTGAACGCAGCTACTAGAGGTTCGAGCAGTCGAGCTGAATGGGTGTCATTTGCAGTCATCAACTTGACATGAAGAACACACACACATGAACTCCCCCAGTCCACAAAGTGGTCTTGCTGACAGAGAAATAGTGTGTTTTATTAGAGAGTAGTCGGACCCTGCCAAAGGCTCCATTAAGTAAGAGCGGGCTGAGGGGGCATCTTTATGCCAACGCCAGTTACTCCTCTATAGGTTCGGACTTTGAAGATTGCTAAGCTAGCACTGTCTGTGTGTTTTCATCAGTACCACCAGAGACGGCACGTCTTTGGGGTGACACTGGGGATATGGCTTAATGGGCGTAAGGAAATGAGGAAACAAGGAAAGACAGAGGTTTGGAAGAAAGAATGAGGAAAGAATGAATGAAAGAAGGAAGAAAGAATGAATGAAAGAAGGAAAAATGAATGAATTAAAGAAAGAAGGAAGAATGAATACATGAGGGAAAGGAGGCAAGACAGAACTCGAGAAAGGTTAACGAGGCAATAACATCCAACAGGACGGAGGAGGAGGAAGGAAGAGGAGGAAGGAGGAAGGGGGAGGAGGAGGAGGAGGAGGAGGGAGGAGGAGGAGGAGGAGGAGGAGGAGGAGAGGAGGAGGAGGAAGAGGAGGAAGGGGGAGGAGGAGGAGGGAGGAGGAAGGAGGAGGAAGAGGAGGAGGAGGAGAGGAGGAGGGAGAGGAGGAGGGGGAGGAGGAGAGGGAGGAGGAGGAGGAGGGGAGGAGGGAGGAGGGAGGAGGAGGAGGAGGAGGAGGAGGAGGAGGAGGAGGAGGGAGGAGGAGGAGGAGGAGGAGGAGGAGGAGGAGGAGGAGGGAGGAGGAGAGGAGCAGCCTAATCCCCCGTCAGCAGGAAACATGAGCCCGTCTTGATCGATGCCTGAGGTATTTCTGGAGGTAGGGACACAGGATCTTTCAGACCGTCCGAGGGCCCGGGGGTCCGAGGGGTCCACAGCGGACATGGATCCGGGGGAAACGCTTCATTCATCAGATTGCGAAGTCAGGACTTCTTGGGTCTCTGGCTGCTGGTCCGATCTTCTCTGTTTACCAAACGGAAGCAGTGGTCCAATATATAATATATCTGCATCCTGTTTGTTGGAAGTCAAATGATCCCACAGAAATATAATCCACCTGTGATGGTTAACCACAGATATCGGAAAAATGGGAATACTGTTCCCCTCCCCCATCCATCCACCATCATCCATTAATCATCCATCACTCATTCATTAATCCTCCATCACTCATTCATTAATCCTCCATCACTCATTCATTAATCATCCATCACTCATCCATTAATCATCCATCACTCATCCATTAATCATCCATCACTCATTCATTAATCATCCATCACTCATTCATTACTCCTTCATCCAGCCACCGTCCGTCCAGTCTGGTTAACTATGCGTCATTTGTAAGATGACCAGCGGTTGTCAACTTGTCATGTTTTGAGAGAGATGTCTTCGCCGTCCAACCCGGCGGGTGAGACGAAGACGACCGTTGTCTCCTGGATGAGGTGTGGCGGTGGAGGGGTACCCCACCTCCAGTCTAAATAAGAGGGAGACAGGTGGTCTTCTGGACCGAGGCTCTGGCTGAGGCAGGAGAGGGTCAGAAACACTGCCGCGCTGCGCCTACCTACCTACAGCTCTTGTGTTTCCAAAATTGAACATGATTGATGGCGGTGCCCAACGCCAGGTCAACTGGTACACAGCGCCACCACTCGGCCCATTCCTGGGGATGGTGACAACCTGTTTCTTTAAATCTTGTGTCTTTGGACCTGGATGCAATTCAAACGCTTCTCTGGAATCTAGATACTATGAAAAAGTACAAAAGGTGGAATCTAGCAATATCTCTCATTGAAAGACGGGCCTCCAGAGAGAGAGAGAGAGAGAGAGAGAGAGAGAGAGAGAGAGAGAGAGAGAGAGAGAGAGAGAGAGAGAGAGAGAGAGAGAGAGAGAGAGAGAGAGAGAGAGAGAGAGAGAGAGAGAGAGAGAGAGAGAGAGAGAGAGAGAGAGAGAGAGAGAGAGAGCGAGGGCGAGAGAAGGGGGAGAGAGAGAGAGAGAGAGAGAGAGAGAGAGAGAGCGAGAGCGAGAGAGAGAGAGAGAGAGAGAGAGAGAGAGAGAGGAGAGAGAGAGAGAGAAGAGAGAGAGAGAGCGAGGAAAGCCAGTGAGAGCGAGAGAGAAGAGAGAGAGAGCGAGAGGAGAGAGAGAGAGCGAGAGAGCGAGAGCGAGAGAGAGAGAGAGAGAGAGCGAGAGCGAGAGACAGAGACAGAGCGAGAGACAGAGACAGAGCGAGAGAGCGAGAGAGCGAGAGAGAGAGAGAGAGAGAGCGAGAGAGAGAGAGAGAGCGAGAGAGAGAGAGAGAGAGAGAGAGAGAGAGAGAGAGAGAGAGAGAGAGAGAGAGAGAGAGAGAGAGAGAGAGAGAGAGAGAGAGAGAGAGAGAGAGAGAGAGAGAGAGAGAAACATGTTGGAGAATAATATTCTCAGACACTGGTGTTTAAAAAAAGAACACACTCTATCTGTATCATTAGTCCTTAGCAGGGGGCATAGCCTATGTGTGTGTGTGTGTGTGTGTGTGTGTGTGTGTGTGTGTGTGTGTGTGTGTGTGTGTGTGTGTGTGTGTGTGTGTGTGTGTGTGTGTGTGTGTGTGTGTTATAAATAATACATTCATGTAAACACTCACACACAACACACACCGACACAGAGAGAGTAAACAGGAAAGGGGATCTATGATGATAGTGATTATTCACCAGCGGCTCCTCTAAGCAGTCTGAGTGACACTGCTCTCTAATCACACATATAACGAGCAACTACCTCAACCCCACCCAATCAGAACCATATAGAACCATATAGAACCATATAGAACCATACAGAACCAATCAGAACCATATAGAACCATATAGAACCATACAGAACAATACAGACCCAATCAGAATCATATATAACCATACTGAACCAATCAAAGCCATACAGAACCATATAGAACCATATAGAACCATACAGAACCAATCAGAACCATACACAACCAATCAGAACCATATAGAACCAATCAGAACCATCCATATAGAACCATACAGAACCAATCAGAACCATACAGAACCAATCAGAACCATACAGAACCAATCAGAACCATATAGAACCAATCAGAACCATACAGAACCAATCAGAACCATACAGAACCAATCAGAACCATATAGAACCAATCAGAACCATACAGAACCAATCAGAACCATACAGAACCAATCAGAACCATATAGAACCATACAGAACCATACAGAACCATGTAGAACCATACAGAACCATATAGAACCATACAGAACCATACAGAACCATACAGAACCATGTAGAACCATACAGAACCAATCAGAACCATACAGAACCAATCAGAACCATATAGAACCAATCAGAACCATACAGAACCAATCAGAACCATACAGAACCAATCAGAACCATATAGAACCAATCAGAACCATACAGAACCAATCAGAACCATACAGAACCAATCAGAACCATACAGAACCAATCAGAACCATACAGAACCAATCAGAACCATACAGAACCATACAGAATCTCCACCATAACCCCACCATACCCCAATACCCCACCATACCCCAATACCCCAATACCCCCACCATACCCCAATACCCCCACCATACCCCAATACCCCCACCATAACCCAATACCCACCCACACCCACCATACCCCCACCATACCCCAATACCCCCACCATACCCCACCATACCCCACCATACCCACCATACCCCACCATACCCCCAAGAGGGGGAGTTGTTCCTCTGAACCCCGATGTAAAGGTACTGGTTGTCGTTTCTGTCCTGCTAACTGAACTAAGCCGTGAACAACTCCGCTCAAATAGCTTTCTGCCAGAGGTGTCAGCGCATGGTGATGGCCGTCGTTTGGGTTTGATATGAATACATGAATCTGCAATATAATATAAATATAATATAGTATATAATATAGTATCAAATCAACCCAGTCTCACGGAAATACCCGACACTGTCACGTCACCTCATTGAATCTCTGCATTCCTGATCTGGGACACGTCATTTCAATTTTTTCGTGCCAAAAGCACAAATTTCGAACTCATTCAAAAAATAAGAGATGAAGCAGATAGCTTTTTTTTCCCGTTGCGGTTTGCCTACAGAGCAGCGCACCTGCATTAAATATATCCGTGAACATCACAATTTCCCAGAATCAAAGGCTAAAGTAGAAACGGGTTGCCAAGAGCTGTCATATTGTTTGAATTGTGTGCTGTTGGCATTAAAAAAATTGAAATTACGTGTCCCAGATCACAAATGAATAGATTAAATGAGGTGACAGTGTCCCGTTCTTCTGTGAGACTGGGTTGTGTGTATACCAATGCAGAATCCCCACCACTGTATTGCATGTGAACATTCTCTATCACCTAAATGATTCCTACGAACGTCCTGATGATCGATTACACCGTGATTGCTGGATGTCACCACAGCTGTGTTTCTCTGACACCCAGCGGGTGTCCATTAACTAGTGGCTTGGCCCGAGATGTCCTTTGGAGCTAAGTGCAGCACTGTGACATATGCACGCGCGCACACACACACACTCCCACAACATTATCAGTCACTGTCAGTTCCCTTCCACAAAAGCTTTGTTAAAGCATTAATGCTTATCACATAACTAGGACTGATTGATATTGGACATGTTATTAGAATGTTGTTTTTTTCCCAGGTGTATAGAAATAAAATAAACTATTAATTCCTCCTACTGGCTTAATGGCATCTCCTCACATGGACCCTCACTGGAATGGACAGGACCTCATGAAGGTGCACCTGCAGCAGGCTGAAGTCCTCTCAGGCCCGGCTAATCTCTGTCCTCCAAGGTGACACCGCTCAACACACGCCGAGCGGTGACGCTCTGTGACGGCACGCCTCACTTCCTGTGGATGGTTTGGCGCTGTTCATAAACCAGTTCAGGGGCACGCCATCATGAGCCACAGCTCCCATAGAAAACATACTGGGAGGGTTCGGCCCACAACCACTGGAGGTCGGAGGAGCGCTGCAGCAGCAGACGGAAGTCCAAAGAACCGCTCTGTGACAAGGTTCAGATCCCTAATCTAGTTATACTCCAGCATGGCAAACACCAGCGTAGACTGAAATGTGCTAAATGTGTCCATATATCAGTTTAAAGGGGAATTATTATTATAATGAGGTGGTTTGTACAAAGAAGAAAAAATAAGAATGCTAGAGTTTGTCTATGGTATACAGGGAATCTGGCTTTAACAAAACAAGGATACGTAAGTAACTGTGTGTGTGTATATATATATATATATATATATATATATATATATATATATATATATATATATATATATATATATATATATATATATATATATATACAGAGAGAGAGAGATATACATATATATATGAGAGACAGTTGTGACATCAAAACGGCCAATGATTCAGACCTGGTATTAAGTCCAATAATAGCATTGTGGCAAGACCTTCGACAAGGAGTTTTTTACCTTCCCTGACTCAATCTCTCTCTCTCTCCCTCTACATATCTCTCCCTCTCTCTCTCTCTCTCTCTCTCTCTCTCTCTCTCTCTCTCTCTCTCTCTCTCTCTCTCTCTCTCTCTCTCTCTCTCTCTCTCTCTCTCTCTCTCTCTCTCCTCTCTCTCTCTCTCTCTCTCTCTCTCTCTCTCTCTCTCTCTCCTCTCTCTCTCTCTCCCTCTCTCTCTCTCTCTCTCCTCTCTCTCCTTCTCTTCTCTTCCTCATCTCTTCTCTCTCTCTCTCCTCTCTCCTCTCTCCCTCTCTCCCT
>OLKM01001219.1:55512-80512 GCA_900291075.1 Melanogrammus aeglefinus | reverse complement strand
CTATGTATGTTATAATATGCTACCCGTGTATTTCTTCTAAACAGGTAATACACTTGCAGCCTATGGGACATTATCCACATGAATGTATCCACAACAGCCTCATTAAAACACATACTGTCTGAAACGGAAATCATCTCTCATTAGGTCCAAAACCCACCTTCATTGCATTCAATTCAATATCTACGAGTTGTTTTTTTTACTATTATACAACTGAATGATAAAAGCAAGCGTATGAATGAAAGTCTGAAGGTGAGAGTGCAGATTATTCTGTAGTGAAAGGGAAGTAACCTTCATAAGCTTTGATGTCCAGGGTCAATTCTTCATTAGTTTTCATGTGAGTGTGGTCATATTGATTAAGGACGCATCCCCCTCCCATGTCTTCGTGGCAGCTTCGTTTAAGGCCTATAAATAGACAATATAGACTTGAGGTCATTCTAACCCGGTTCCCATGCACAAGGCAATTCAGTGCGTTATCCAGGCGCCTCCATAGCGCCAGCCGCGGTCACCGGAGGTGGTGCACGCTATTTTATGTTAAAACTCAACGTAGTCCAGGGTTTGCACAAAAAAAGTGCGCATCGCTAAAGTGTACTTCTGGCGACACATTTTCGCTGATGCAAACGTGTGCTTGTGCTAGAATAAAAGTAAAATATCTCCCAATACTGCCAATAGATGGCGCTGTTGAGATATATCAAATGGTATCGAAGTAAATCGGCCCTGACCAGAGGTTTTGTAGTAGGGGTGAACCGCGGTGTCTCAGGACGTTCATCATGGCTTAGAACTACAGCCTTGGCCTGCCCTTCTTCAGAACCCTTTTTAACTATTACAATTATTACAAATGTGGGCCATATACGAACAAAGTTTAAGTTGTCAGAGTGGACAGAGAGGTTTTATGTTCGACTTTCGCCATTATACGTTTTTGCAGCAGCAGTGACTCAAACTCTTCCCCCGGCCTCCCACAGTTTGAAAATATGAATCAGTTCCTTAATTAACAATCTGTAAGGCTGTGTCATTCATCTTGTCCTCCTTTATAATGGCGTACTACTCTAATGGAACAACACTTTTCTGTCGAGGAAATTGAGTCTTCAACGCCGTCTGGCGCATTGCTGCCCCTACAGGTTTGGGCTTCCCAACAACTAGTCAAGACTAAAAAATATATACATATATATATATATATATATATTAAAAAAATATATATAATAAAATACATAGATATCAACCAAAAGGTGTTGCAAACCGACAAATGTTTATGCAGCGCCGTCATCTCTGCAGGGACGCCAGACATGTCTTCAGTGTCCCAGATACAAAAAGGCAAAGACCACCCGCCCCCATTCTAAAGACCCCTGAGACCACCTGGAAGCACCTTGATACACCTGGAAGCACCTGGATACACCTGGAAGCACCTGGAAGCACCTGGATACACCTGGAAGCACCTGGAAGCACCTGGATACACCTGGAACACCTGGAAGCACCTGGGGTGGGGCAGACCCCTTACGCGCCAAAGGCTTTTGCATTGACAGGTTAGAACAGAGGTTTAATACAAAATAGTTTTACACAAACAACAATAACATGTTTTGGAACCTTTTATTAACTCAAACCTAGCGTCACAAAGAAATGTAATCAAAGATTAAAAGATTTTTTTAAAAATAATGGCGAATGTTAAGGACAAAGTGAGGGAAAATGCCGTAGAGTTGGCCAAACGTTGGTTTCAATGTCACTGTTTAAAAAGGCGCTTCTGTTTTTTGAGGGTCTACCCATGCAAATCAAACTGATGTGTTTTAGAATTGGTTTCACTCTTTTCATTGTTCGGGCGACCAAAAAGCTATACCAAGCTAAATGTGTAAATTTGCTGTTCAGGTCTTATCGGCAGGAAAGAATCCATTAATAAAAAACAAGCATAGAGTAAATACAATTTTTGTTTACCCACAACAAACAAAAGGATTTGGCCGTGCTGACCGGTTTAAATAGTTGGGTTGACCCACCACTCGAGAGGCCTGTGCTACTATGCTACTATCCTATCTTTAACCCGGCTCCAACAGATTCCAACGAGCCCCCCATCGGGCCGGCGGGGCAGACTGGGGGGGTTTGCCAGTGGGTGGTACAACTCAAACCCCAGAAAAGGGTAGCATTCAAAACAAAACTGCATCGGGGGCTTTGACGCCCACACCTACACGCACCACACACAAACACAAACAAGCTCCCACTCCTTGAGCCTGCGGTACAAAGGGAAGGGTCTCCTTCTCCCTGCCTTAGGCTGGCTCTGGATGTCAGAATGGGAATATTGTAGTGGATGAAGAAAAAAACATTGAAATCAAAACAACCAAAGTCAAATCTGTAGTGATTAAAAAAAAATGGTGTGAGCGTTACACCTCTGAATTAAAATATTGAAAAGCCTTTGTGTGGATACTATAGTTGGTTGTGTGTGTGTGTGTGTGTGTGTGTGTGTGTGTGTGTGTGTGTGTGTGTGTGTGTGTGTGTGTGTGTGTGTGTGTGTGTGTGTGTGTGTGTGTGTGTGTGTGTGTGTGTTCAGATGCATGTGTGTCATCATGATCTCCTCTTCCTGGCTGTATCTTCCACTGTACAGTTTCTTTTCCTCTTCAAGTCTGTGTGATCTGGGAATAAACAGGGCAAAAGCTTCTGTATCAACGATCATGCCATTGTTTTCTTGGTAGTGAGCTGAGGAATATATCTGTTTTTAAGACATGGCGTGTCCTATCTGCCACAACATGTGCACAGACTTTCAGTGGCATCACTTTTATGTATCATTCTTTTTTGATACACAACCCAATATTTATCTATTTCAATAAATACAGAGTGACCTTCAAAAAACATTTCCTGAAGAAATTATGCAATAAAACTTCTTAAAAGGATGCTCTTATAACAAGCACACTTATGCCAAGAAAGAAAAAATTAATGTTTACACCCTAGTGTTGCTGACATGTGTTGACCACTAGATGGCAGTAAACTCGTGTGTATTAGTGGACCCATCTGAAGTGGCATCGAGGGGTGGGGGGGGGGGGGGGGGGTAGAGGGGGGAGCCAGATCAGGGGGATGCCTAACCTTAACCTGGAAACGGGGGGGGGGGGGGGGGGGCACTGCTTACCTGCTCCTGAGCCCTGGGCCTCTCTGTGTGAGTCTGCCCGTTTGGAGGCGGGGGGGCTCTGAGTATGCTGTTGGGACGGGGGGAGGGAGGAGGAGTAGGAGGAGGAGGACATGTGGGGGTACGTATGCCTGCCGGCTCCGCCATCCAGGGCGGGGGGGGGTGTGTTGCTGTCTTTACCTGCAGGAGGCGAGAACACAGCACAGCTCCACGTTTAACATCGCCCCTGGCTCGCCGCGCCGCCGCTGGCCTGGCGCGCAGTGTGTGTGTGTGTGTGTGTGTGTGTGTGTGTGTGTGTGTGTGTGTGTGTGTGTGTGTGTGTGTGTGTGTGTGTGTGTGTGTGTGTGTGTGTGTGTGTGTGTGTGTGTGTGTGTGTGTGTGTGTGTGTGTGTGTGTGTGTGTGTGTGTGTGTGTGTGTGTGTGTGTGTGTGTGTGTGTGTGTGGTGAATTGGGTGATTCGTTCATGCTACTAGAAGATCGTTAATAATCCTTGAGTCTCAAACTCAAAATCAAGTTTACCTTCATGGTCATTTTTATATATTAAAGAAAATTACTTTTTCTTTTTGAGAGAGTATTTCGAGGAAGAAACTTGATATTCTTCATTGTGTTAAAAAATATTTTCAAAGCAAAGATGTAGGCTACTCTTCCGTTATGGGTAAAATATTATATATTATGATTGGGACTACAAGTGAACATGTTTGCATTCTTTTATGTACTTATTAGGGATGCACTGAATTTTCGGCCACAGAAAATGGCCCAAAAGCGCCTTTTCGGTTTCGGGCCGAAATCCATCACCGAAACAACAACGCGGCCAGAACAGACACGTGTGATGACGTAAACAAAAAGCGCGGCCAGCCCACGTTTGTCTGGATAAGCGCCAATATGTCTGCGATGTGGACGTTTTTCAATGTTTCTGAGAAAGACCGACGTATAACGATTTGCAAACATTGCAATGCCTTGATTTTAATGAAGTTAGTACACAGTCATAGCCATAAATGCAATGGCACTAGGGGTCGCCGCGGTGTGGACATTTTCACACCGAGGGATACACCGGTATTACCGAGTATAAACGGTATAAACTTTGAAACTAGGTCAACCGCCATCTTCTCCGTCAACTCTCCTCTCACACTCGGTGACAGCGTCTAGCAGCGGCCAATTCTCGGTGACAGCGTCTTTCTTATAACGTTATATATGTAATAGTCTATAATATAATAATATATAATCACGATGGCCGCAGCGCGGGGAGCTCTCGTGGGGGTTGGGCTTCGCGGGGTTTGTTTACCGGCGTTGCTATGGTTACCAGTGTTGCGCGTTCCACACAAAGACCGGAATTTTTTTTTATTACTGGAAAAAAATAATACAAAAAAACTGTGTTGGCCTCAACACCGGTATTACCGCATACCGCGGTAACCCTAAATGGTACTAATAATTGGCATAATAATTTCTTTCGGTTTTCGGCCTGGTTTCCGCATTTTCGGTTTCGGCCAAGAATTTTCATTTCGGTGCATCCCTACTTATATTACATTTTGTTTCGTCATTCATATTATATTTTTTTATAATAAACTAAGTTATGAACTAAATTATCCTTATACTAATTAATACTGCCAGAAAGAGACTCAAATCCCATAAAATAAAAGATGTTTGGCCTACAGCAGGTGGCCAGCATGCACATATACAGTGAAACAAGTTCAATATAAATGACATGCAACATAAAATGAACATGCTTCAATAGTTGACCCTTTATTAAGCTAAGGGGACATCAGGAAGTTTGTTTTGTGAGTTATAAATACAGGCAAAGTTGCTTGCATTGTGTAAGTGTTTTCACTATAATTAGCATATAAGATATAACTGCAGAAAAGAACTGAAAAATGAGGACACATTTCAAAGAGAAGAGAAAAAAGGGGAAATACCTATGCCCAGCAGAGAGTGTTGCGGAACGTGCAGGAAATCCTCTGATTAATTTGGGTTAGTTTATATCTAGCATGCTACTTGTCGTAGAAGAGAGGCTGCAGAAAAGCTGATATTTGAAGAAAGTCTCAAATCGATTATTCAGAATATAAAACATTATTCATGTCCAAGATCTTTGTGCAAAAATAGTGATCTTCATTGCTGTTAACAAGTGTGGTACTGCTGGAAGTCCAGTGACCTTTGTCTAATCTTTAGTTAAAGCGATTGATTTGGGACGCATGTGCTGCTCTCAATACAACTCCTCCAACAACCCCTCCCCTTATTCTGACTGCACAGTCATGGAGGTCTACCACACGGTGGAGTGTCCAGTGTGTGGCCGTTTCTGTTGCAGCGAGCGCACATGTTACCCAAAACAACCGCGTCTCTAATGATGCAATGATTAATGTCAAAGAAAGCGCACAAGCAAAACCCAGACTTTGACATGCCCAAAACAGGGCGAAAAATTAATATTTATTGGTTAACAAATTACACAAAAATTCCTCCAATTGCCATAAACTGTTTATAGCATTACTTTTCCTTGTACCACATGTGCATCGTTATGCAACGTTTACATTTAAGACTCAACATTTACTGACATACATGCTGATTAAATAGGTACAAAAAAGAAAAACACATAGCAATTAGAACATATCAAACCGCATACACATTCTACCAGCTTTTGCTTCACTTCAAAAAAAAAAGATATTAGTAGAGGACAAGCAGAGAGGGACTCGGGGAAAATCAACAGATATTTGGTCAATCTTTTTTTTTATAGCTTCTTGGAAAGTTCAGCTTGGTAATCTTTTTTTTTTTTCTCATGCTTAATTTCCTGAATGCACACTGTGTTGTCTAAGCACAGGTCAAAGGCCAGATGCCCGTTGGTGGAAAGAGCGACAGAGCAAGTTAGATATATAGATGAAAACGGAGGAAAAAGGAATATGGTGAGACCACGACAAAGTGAAGTGCGCACACACACACACACACACACACACACACACACACACACACACACACACACACACACACACACACACACACACACACACACACACACACACACACACACACACACACACACACACACACACACGACCTAAGGAAGGAGATTTCTAAATTCTATACATAATATTATCAACACTGTGGTCCCAAACTATTTTTTTTGTCAAAATGTCAACACCACCCTGAGCCAAATATAACGACAGCATCAAATCAAAGTACCATCATGTAAAAAAGAAATGCATAGGAAAATAAACTGCCTAAAAACAAAAAGGAAAAGGAATGACTATCAGTGGATAATAAATAAGTGAGGCGATGGTAAGGAAAACAATGCATAAAAACAAATCAATCAATTACATACATCCGAATAATAGTACAGCACTGTAAATAGCAGTTGTTGCTTTTTTTTGTTTTTGTTTTTCAAGTTTGTGTCTCTTGTGCTGCTGACAAGACAGGAGTGAAACCCGAACAGGAGGTTAACAGATCTCCTCTGGTCACTGCACCTCCACCCCCATATCTACACCCCCCCCCCCCTCTGTCTGTTTACTTGTTGTCCAGTCGCAGGTGCTGTTCCTTACCATTAATGGTGAGCGAGCGCAGCTGACCGTCCTCCTCCACCTCAACTCGCTCCTGCCCGTTCTCCATGATTCTGGAAACACACAAAGGTTATTCAGAAACACCTCCGGCATGATCCACATCCGCAATACACAGCCTCATTGACAGTCTCACATCCGCAATACAAAGCCTCATGTACAGTCTCACATCCCCAATACACAGCCTCATTGACTGTCTCACATCCCAATACACAGCATCATTGACTGTCTCACATCCCCAATATGCAGTCTCACATCCGCAATACAGCCTCATTTACAGTCGCACATCCCCAATACACAGCCTCATTGACTGTCTCACATCCCAACGCACAGCCTCATTGAAAGTCTCACATCCGCAATACACAGCCTCATTTCCAGTCTCACATCTGCAATACAGAGCCTCATTTAGTCTCACATCCCCAATACACAGCCCCATTCAGTCTCACATCCCCAATACACAGCCTCATGTACAGTCTCACATCCCAACACACAGCCTCATTGACTGTCTCACATCCCCAATACACAGCCTCATTGAATGTCCCACATCCCCAATACACAGCCTCATTGAGTCCCACATCCCCAATACACAGCCTCATTGAGTCCCACATCCCCAATACACAGCCTCATTTAGTCTCACATCCCCAATACAGCCTAACATCCCCAATACACAGCCTCATTTACATTCTCACATCCCCTCAGCCTGCTGCGACACAAACCAATAGAAGAAGTCATATGATGTGACTCTTCAGGAGTGTGTCTGCCCGCGGCCGGCTTTGTTCAAACTACAGAACGACCCCCAGTCGGAAGAGACACCAACGGGCATCACTGGACGGACACACACACACACACACACACACACACACACACACACACACACACACACACACACACACACACACACACACACACACACACACACACACACACACACCACACACACCACACACACACCACACACACACACACCTACCTCTTAGTGGTGATCTTCCTGCCGTTGATGAACTTGGTGGAGGTGGAGACGGAGCGGAAGCTGCCCATGCCGCCGCCGGCCCTCCTCCTCCTCCGCCGCCTCCGCCGAAGGAGGAGGAGGAGAAGGAGGTGAAGCCGCCGCCCCCTAGGCTGCCCATGGTGCTCATATGACCCATGGAGTTCAGTGCGCCGAAGGAACCGAAGCCTGGCGCCCGAGTGACGAGGAGACGAGGAGACAAGTGGTCAGGAGAAGAGGACAGGGAGAGACCAAGGGTCAGGGGTCAGAATGATGCAAACCCTCAGCTCCTAGTGCTGATGAAACGCCCCCCACCCACCAGTCCCTCAGTCTACCAGTTAAGACAGTCCCACATCCATTGATTTCCTATAGTAGAAACAAATATTAGAATATATATTATAATAGAATATATATAATATAATATTTTTATTTTGCACTCGTTCCATCTTGTGATTATCAAATTCCCTTTTTAATGAGTCTACCGTCGACGGTGCGACCGATCGGTCCGATCATTCAGCACCGATACGATCAGAGTACCTGAGTACCGCCCCCTCTTCAGTCCTCACCTGGGTCAAACGGCGAGAAGCCAGCGCCGAACGGCGGGAACCCGCCAAACCCTCCGAAGAACGGGCCGCCCGTCCGGCTGCGGCTCACGCGGCTGTGATGCCGCCGGCCGCCGCCGAAGAACGGGTCGTTGGCGAACGGGTCGCCGCCTGGGAGGACCGACGACAAGACACAGGGAGGCGAGGTGAGCTTGGGTGCGTTCAAACGGGGGACCCCTTATAGATCGGAGTCCCGACGTGGGTACCAGAGGGACTGTTGACCGGATCTTAAAACACATTGCTCTTTAAGGCCCCGTTTACACGAGGACGCTTACGGGTAAAAACCACAAAATATTTGATCAGAAGTGTCTTTCGTTTAGACCGTGACAGCGTTTTTGGGGCTTAAAAAGTGGAAAACTTGAATACGCTCCGCCATAGCGTTTCCGTCTACACTGCCAAGACGCAAAACAAACATGTCGGATTATTTCCATGCGTCGGACCGTCAAGCTGCTCTGACAGCTCTAATAAACTTACAGGAGTCTTTCCACGAAATGTACAGGAAATGTACAGATAGTATAACTGAACAGAGAAGGATCTGTAATTATGTTTTGGTTTTCGCGGCGTAGGTAAGAGAAGAAGTAAGATTCCACGCATGTGCTCAGACATGGTGGTGTTGTGTGATGGTGTATCACAGCGCCACCTAGCCGCCTGGCATGCATAACCAACCGAATTATTCCACACACTTTTGCGTCACCGTATGCACGCAGAGTTCCTCCTGAAAACGAAAACTAATAAAAAGTGAAGACGCGGTGCTACTTTTGCGTCTTCTGTTCAGACCGTCGTCATGTAAACGTAGCCTAAAACTCTAGTGCCCCCCCCCCCCCTGTGCCTTAACCCTTCTTCTCCTGTATGGAAGTTAATCTTGAAAATGCTTTTTTATCTTTGCCTTTATTTTTATATGTAATTTACTCATTTTTGCATACGGTTTGCTTGTAGATTATTTTATTTTATTGTATGACACTGTTTATATGTGAAGCACTTTGAGTCTGCCTTGTCTATGAAAAGTGTGATATAAATAAAGTTATATATTTATATATATGCACGTTGTCCTGTGCCTGCTGTACTCAACGGGCTGATGCAGCAGGAGGAACTGCGCTGTCCCTTCTTTAATCAGGTATCAAGAGTCTACTGGACTTCCCGTTTCTAAAGAAAGACTTTTTTTTTCTCCCGCCTACACATCTCTGCTGCCAAACTCCGAGTAACCCGACCCAGAGTTCCAGAACCAGATGGAGCGTGTTCCGACCAATCACGACCAGCTGTTAGCCTGCTTATGTTTCCTGAACACTGTTGTGTTTGGTGCAATGTTCTGCACTTCTGAACCGGTTACTCAACACGTGGCAGACACACCTCGGCTAGAGCTAATAAAAACCCTCAGGCCCCACGTCTGTCTTGAGTATCTAGCGGTCTTCCTGATGAAGATCTGTTCACTGCCATTCATGCTGAACATGTGTTTAAAGGCAAATGTGTAGTAAATCTAATATTTTAGGATTAAAAATAGGAATGAAACAACAGAGTCTAGACAGACACATACACAAACCTGGTCGAAGACTGGAGGCATCTCGGAAATAATTGATCAAAAGTTACACTAGACCACATTAATACCGGAAAACTAAACGCTGAAGAAAATGAATGTCAAGCAGAAGTCCAAACGCTCACCAAAGAATTCCGCAAACGGGTCGGCTCCCCCGAAGAACTCCCTGAACACATCCTCTGGGTTCCGGAAGGTGAAGTTTTCATGGAAGTGGCCTCCGTTGTGGTAACTGCTGCCTGCAGAACCACAAGACAACATCCCATATCAACCCAGGTTGGAACACAGAACCATCAAAACACCAGCAACTCCTGAAGACTTCCACCGTCCAACAACAGCACTCTTACCTCCGCCACTTCCGTTTGTCAACCCTTCTTTGCCATAGCGGTCGTATAGGTTCCTCTTGTTCGCTGCGAGGTACAGAAACAGATTTTCACCATCAGTCAATGAATAGGATACCGATAATAACCTCCTCTGATGAAACACTTGCTTTAGGTGTTTTTGGTAGGGTCACTGTCTTCAATGTAACCGGGGATACAACTGAGGCATTGTTTGGCTAATGTTGCTCATCTAGTTCTTCAAGTGCGGAGAGTTGGCTAATGACACTTAGGTCTACATTTTTTTGCAGTGCAGTAACTCGTTTTTAATGACGAATGTTCCTTAAAAGATAATTAAACCTGACTCTTCTGCCGAATGTTATGCTCTAATGGTTCCAATGTTGGAAATTAAAAAGTCAATGAAAAGAAAGTCTATACGTTTCACTTCAAATGGGGTATTTGTGTGGTTACGTACCATCTGACAGGACTTCATACGCTTCAGAAAGCTCCTTGAACTTCCTCTCCGCCTCGTCCTTATTCTCTGGGTTCTTGTCGGGATGCCACTTCAGGGCCAGTTTCCTGTAACTGAATCCAGCAGCAGAACCAACATCATGCGCATGCCATCACTAGTTGATTGGCTATGGTTACGTAACCCACATGAATGGAAGACACATCTTCATTGATCTATTTTCTCTTAGCAACCCTTTGATTGGCTCTTGATGATAATAAAACACATCACAAGAAGAAGGGGTTAAGGGTGACAGGACAGATACCATCTTACAGTATCAATAAGAAACGAATGAATCATCAACGGACACTTATTTAAGGATGTACGTCATCCATCATTAAAACGTGACATGGTGATATGAGCTGATATAATCTTTCCCTCATTGGAAGGTTGTCAACACCGTGCCATTAACTGTCTGAGACTCACGCTTTCTTGATGTCTTCGGCAGAACTCTCTCTCCGAACACCTAGTATCTGGTAATATTCCACCATGGTGAATGGAGAATTAGAGATGTCCCAAGGGCTGATCAACCTGGAAAGACACAAACAGAAACGTGGTCAATGATACTTCATTGGTATGTTGAAAGTATAAACAATTAAATCAACTTTTGAAAATGGCTTCAAGATTAAGGTCTAAAGCCCTGATTCCTGTACGGTAGCTTGTGTTGAGTATATTAATATAACCATGACGTATCTTTGGTGATCACAATTGGTTTATTTGAAAACGTTTTCCTTTCTGTAATCAAATGGAAAATCGCATATCCTTATTCTGTATTCAGTTGATACATTCTGCAAGTCTTACCGAAATACTGTGTGCAAATAAAAGTGGTATAAAATGGAGAACCGGTATGGTCCCTAACGGGGAGCTGTGGGGTCACACAGCCTGCTTTATATATCAGGTAGGCCTTTATTAAATCACACAATATAAATTATAAAAACAATGTTTTACATTCCAACTATACGAAGTGACTTAATTCTGAAATGCCCTCATGTATGTATCTGGACGGTGGTTATTAATTCAACATCAGGACAACTTTATTGCGGTATTCGACTAGTTGATGGTCATAGCTGATACTGGCTAACCTGAGTGCTCACATGTCGCTACTGCCAGCTCCAATGTGCATTTATACGGAGTATTTCCAGTCGGTGTGTTCTCCCCCAACACCCCAGACGTACCTCTGGACCCCAACAGCACGTTTATCGAGACCCCGATGTTGTGTTTTGAGGAGATAGCTCCCGTCGGCTAGCTCCGCTAGCACAGCACCTCCGTGCTAACGGCGGCTAGCCTCGTTGAACAACACAACGCAGAGAGACACACAGACGTATCCACACATACAAACATTTACCTTGCTGGCCCTGATGTCCGATGTCGCTCGATGTGTTGTAATGATGAGGATTAACCACCACGGAATTGTATTGTTTGTGTGCAGATGCTAGCAAGTCTTCTTCCTGATCAGCAGCCTAGAGGTTGTTATGGATTTGACGTCACATCCGCTCATCCCTCTTCATCCCCTGCACCGACACGTTATTTTTTTTCGGCCTCAAAATAAGTTGATTCACAAAATGTAACATTAACAACGCAAAATTAAACGTCAAGAGACCCGTTTCGTGAACATAGAATTGTAAAGTGTCATTTTCGGTTGTAATATTGGAAGGTAGCTTCGCGGTGCACCGCCCCCCTCCGGAGTGTTCAGACGAGGTCTTTGGTGGTGGGCATACTGGACATGGTGGCCTATGCTTCTGCAGTGTGAGCATCAAAAAAAAAAAAAATCAATCTTTGCAGAACACGTAGTTTGATGTGTTGAAAAAATGTATAAATCTTTATTTTACTTGGCAACAGAATCTAATTCCCATTACAGAATTTATTGTTCCCCATCAAATACCATATAACCCTGAATCAGAATTGCACAAAAAGACGCTTTTCAAACACAAAGGCATTAGTGATTTTTTGAGTAATGACTTCATATGATGGAACATAATTAAGAAATTGGCTTGACAGTTTGAATTTGACGCGTGCAATTAGGTGACCAGGATGGTAAATCTCATGAAATATGCGATTCCTTTCATACAGCGCTGTTTGTATATCATAAAATTGTGTACAACTATGAATTTCACGACAGCTGTGTCATTACTAAACCACATTCTGGTCCAAAGAAACAAAATACAAAACAAAACAAAATCATACAATTATTAAATATGATTTTGTTAGGACACTGAGAAAATAATACACCATTGGGCAAATGTAAATTACACCCTTAGAAGAATTAAAAAATAATTAGGAAAGACTTCACAGACCCATAGGCTAACCTGTCGAATACCTGAGAGTAAAATGATCATCAGATAAAAAAGAAAATGGAATGCATTTTTTCCCCAGCAATATTCACCATTCAGGTGTGAACTGTTATCATGGATTCCTTTAGGTAAAGATAGGGTAAAGCCTCAATGTGTAGTAAACTAGCAAAATGTGTACAAATGAATGCAACAGGAATGCCAGAAGACACAAAAAAAAAATGCAGCAAACCCAGAACAAGAAGTCCTAATAAGGTGCAGAAATGTTATGAGAAATGTGTCAGTGGCTTAGGTATTGGACGACAGGAACGGTAGGGGGCGCCATTGTTCAAAAGAACAGAGAAGAAGACATTGATCAAGCAGAATGAAAAGCCTCCTTTTTCCGTGCATTTTTTTACATCCCCATCCGGATACTTTGGATGATCTGGAAGATAGCTGTACAGAAAGAAAACAACATTTTATTAAATCCAGTTGAATTACTGTATTATGTAGATATGATGCCTATAATAATACAAAAAAAACGTTCAAAAAAAAATTCAATTAAGATTGGAGGATTGCATTATGCCGTCAAATAATTAATTTAAGTTGGTGAGTATTTTAAAAAAAGCGTATTTAACACGCACAAAAGTGAGACAGGGTAAATAATGCATAAGAAATGGAGAAAAAGACAGAAAGGTTACAGTTGGGAACAGACATGTTACACCATTAATACAGGCTGTGCAAGAACCTTGGTCACCTATTTTCTTTTTACTATCCATCTAGCTTTTTTTATTCTTTCTTATATTACACTGGGTTTTCTGAGCTCTCCGTTATGACAAGGTATGTTTGCATATAATACTTCAGTTATTGTGTAGTGTTGCATGCGTTGGTGGTAAGAGGTTAGGTATTTGATGTGTACTTCTCTTGTTTATGTATTTTGAAATATATTAAAACCAGTGAAGTGTGAGGTATTTCATAACAATCTTTAGAACAGACATGGGAATACAAGTAACGAAAGTATAATTGTACAACCATCTACTCCATATGTCCTCTTTATGCTGAATTAAAAAAAGTCAGTTAAAAAAACAATATTTAACACTGTACTGGGACAGGTAGATCATATAAGAGGACACACGGGGGACGTGTGCGGCATCAGAGTATGACCCACACTCTGACCCAAGCGGTCAAACACACTGACAGCCGGACAACATGGAGTCAATAGAAAGAGACTCCAGCAAGCTGATCGTGAACCGGCCATCTTGGGCACTTGCAAAGTATGCCAATTTTGGGATAATTATGAGTAAGAAAAAAACACAGTCAACATTGATAATAAACCTTTTTTTTGTTTTAAAAAAGGGACATATCGTGCCAATTTAATTAGCCTGAAAACTTATCATCTAAAATAACATTTGATAGGATTTATTAATTTCGATAAGACTCGTTATCAACAAGCTGCTGCTTGGTTAACAAACCCAGATCTGTTTGTTTTGTGTGCCAGGCGCTACTGGGCTGTCCTTGAGGGGGTAAAAGCAAAAACTGCAGATAATATCCACCTGTGTGAATTAAACCACCTGAAGAGCAAGCCACAAATCTAATCATTTACAGTTTATTATTTAAATAGGCCTTCAATTACAAGATTAAATATGTTCATAACTAGAAATTTATGCGTGCTGCAGATAAAATGGTAATAAGTAGTTCATAAAGATAATCTCAAATCAGTTTAAAATAAAAGCCATAAATCTAGACACTGGGAATTGGAGCCCTACTAGAGATTTGTTGAAAACGTTTCTCAGCGTTTGACAATCATTTGGAAGTTGTACTTTGTTTAAATTTAAACATAAAACTAAGTAACATCCACAATGTAAAACATTGTGAATAGGCGACAACACGTCCAAACGGAATAATGTTGGTTCTCTTCCCCCACTGTGTAGTGTGGGCCATAATTCACGAGGTGTTATCGGGCCACATTTGATGGTTGTGTGTCTAGTCCACAACAATGGACACAGCCAGCATCGCAATGATCCACGCAGAACTCACCAGAGCCACACACAACGAAGATGAAGAGAGCCAGCAGCCAGGGTCCCACCGCCACCTTCTCATCTTGGACCCCCCTCTGCGGACAGACAGACCCCCATGGGAACACGTCGTCAGTCCACAGGCCAGCTCAGTATGTCGGCCCACATATGTGCATCAAGTACGGTCTAATGCTTTTTGAGATTGTATTTGATATCATGAGGGGGTCTTTTCAAGTCACTGGACTTTCATGAACCCATATGTCGATAAATGAAACAATAGCAGAGTTCAACATGGGAGCGTATGGTTAGTTTGAAGAGGTCACTGCATCAGCAGAGCTATGAAACAACATCCCATCATAGATAACATGATCCCATCACATTTCACACCAATATCTACCCCATAACCTGTAACTAGAAGGAATTAGACAGGTGTATACCGATGATTTGGCGACGTTGCCCCTCTGCGTAATGTTCTTGCTGTGCTTCTCGTTGGCCATGCGGATCCTCTGCTTCGCCACCATCCTGCAGCTTGTGTCGCCTTCCCACCGCTCGGAAGAACAATACGTGTTCAGCAAACTGTTTCTGAAACAGACGTTCTTCTTGGTGGGTAAGTGATCGTGGCCGTCAAATGTTTAAGGCTGAATGCTACGTAGACAAACACCTTAGTCCCCACCCACACAGGAAGAACGTGTTTAAAATGTGGTTTCTTTTTCCGCCCGATAAGAAACGTAGCGGAGCAGATTTGGGGACGGGCGCCTCCAGTGGTGGCAGCCCGTCATTACCATCACATGATAAACGACGTGCAGTGTATGTAACGTAGCTCTGCTTCCTTTGAAAGTAAATATACAAATATGAATAATCACTCCTATATGCGAGTCGTCACTAGTACTACTATACAAAGCCATCTACCCATCTTACATTTATCACACACTGGCAGTAGCTCAGGAGGTAGAGGGGGTTGGCTGGCAACCTGAAGGTTCCTCCTTGCTGAGTGTCAAGGTGTCCTTGAGCAAGGCACCTAACCCCAACTGCTCCCGACGAGCTGGCTGTTGCCTTGCATGGTTGACTCCGCCGTCGGTGTGTGAATGTGTGCGTGAATGGTGAATGTGAAGCAATATTGTAAAGCGCTTTGAGTGGTGGTTCGAAAAGCGCTATATAAATGCAGTCCATTTACTGTAGGCCTATATCAATCAGTTTTTTCTTCAATCATGATCATTTGCCGTTTTGGCTGTAATACAATTTAACATCAACAAAGCTTTAATGGAAAAATGCAACCACAACTCATTTGACTTTTTTTAAACCTTTATGTTAAATCATCAAGATCATCAAAGTACTCAATGACTTGTAAATCATTTAGTCTTATCTCTGTAGAATTAAGGTAGTGTACCCACATTAGACTCCATTCATCAGCCCATTAAAGTAAAGCCACATAAAAAGCAATTGTGAAAAAATGTCATGCATGTCATGTTTTCTTCCTCTCTCCCATCTTGGTCACATTGTCCGATAAACGTGAAGTTGAACGATAAGGTGAAAGAGGACCACCGCTCAAACAGTCCAGAGTGGACACACTAACAAGTCTACCGGCTGGGGGCTCCGGTAGGCACCACCTAGGACAGGTACACCACCCGCCGCGAAACATGGGGAGCGATAAAGCATGTAACGGATGCTGTCTGATAGCATAGCTGCTGTTTAAAGATAAAATCGTTTCTCCACGTGTGTTTTAACACCACTGGGAAAGCATTCCTGCCTGGGAAGGGAATGTTAGTGCCTGGAGCCAGTTGTGTGTCAGGAGTAAGGCATTACCGCGAGGCGTGGGCCACTGAAGGATCAATGACAGCCGCCGATAGACTCCTGTAGCGCTGTACACAATAGTCCTTTGGCTGCTTCCTTCTGCGGCCTCTGCTAAAGAGGCTTCTTTAACAATGTTGTAATTGATAAATTCATACAAAAGCAGAAACAAACGCACAAAAACAAGGAAACGTGAATCTACGTTAGCATTTGGCAAAGTCTTTTCCACTTGATCCATCTCTCCCCCCCACCCATCAGATAAGACCACAGTCCCATCCTGGGGGGGTTCCTGGTGACAGTGGTGTCGGGGGGGGTTCCTGGTCCCAGGTGTGTCGGGGGGGTTCCTGGTCACAGTGGTGTCGGGGGGGTTCCTGGTCCCAGGTGTGTCGGGGGGGTTCCTGGTCCCAGGTGTGTCGGGGGGGTTCCTGGTCCCAGGTGTGTCGGGGGGGTTCCTGGTCCCAGGTTGTGTCGGGGGGTTTCCTGGTCTCAGGTGTGTTCGGGGGGGTTCCTGGTCCCAGGTGTGTCGGGGGGGTTCCTGGTCCCAGGTGTGTCGGGGGGTTCCTGGTCTCAGGTGTGTCGGGGGGTTCCTGGTCCCAGGTGTGTCGGTGGGGTTCCTGGTCCTAGGTGTGTGGGGGGGTTCCTGGTCCAGGTGTGTCGGGGGGGTTCCTGGTCCCAGGTGGTGTCGGGGGGGGTTCCTGGTCCCAGGTGTGTCGGGGGGGTTCCTGGTCACAGTGGTGTCGGGGGGGTCTTATTTGAGCAGCTTGGCCGTGGCCATGGAGGTCATGGAGGTCATGGTCATGGAGGGCACGGTGATGTCTTTGAAGATGGGCTGCATGATGCCCATGTAGGCCGGCTTGCTCTGGCTCAGGGTCTCGATGATCGTCTGACGCATGTCCTTCGTGGCATCGCCCCGCACTGCCAGGAGGGCCACGATGTGCTCCTCCCTGGGGGGGGGGGAGGAGGAGGAGGAAGAGGAAGAGGAAGAGGAAGAGGAAGAGGAAGAGGAAGAGGAAGAGGAGGAGGGGGAAGGGGAAGAGGGGGAGGAGGAGGGGGGGGAGGAGAGAAGCATTGGTGACACGTTACAATTAGTCAATCAATTCTGTGTTAACATTAGTTCATTATTATTCAGCGTTACAATAAAGGTTGGGGTTGATTAAATAATGTCTTCATGAATACCATGGCTAACATGAAACCATTACCTACTGTCTATTAACTGTAAGTTCATGTGTTTTACAGCACCAGCTAATGTTAATGACGGTTAATTAATGCAATGTTTCCCAAACTTTTTTTCTGGGGAGCCATTTGATTTTTAATTACAAACCAACGCGACCCAATTCACAATAGGCCTCATCTGTAAGATCGTGAGAAGAACACATTTTTGCATAAATGAACATTCCTGAACGTTTTACTGCCAATTCCGCATCCCCTTAATACAGGCATTAAATACTTTATAAATGAGTCAACATCTCCTTGTTTGGGCCATCTCATTGTGTTTTATTTCCTCTCATCAGTAAAACAAACACAATGTATTTTAGTCTTTCAATGAGATTCAATGTTCTAAGTAAAATGAACAGGTACAAACATTCAGTATGATCAAAAACATGCTTCTTGTTGAAAGTTTTTTTAAATATATGTATAGATCAGATTATATATATATATTTTTTTTAAATCTATTTGGCGACCCAATTCAAATCTCCTGCGATCCACACGTGGGTCGCGACCCAGGTCTTTAGGGAAAAACTGGATTAACGTCCCATTATTTTAAAGTGTTACGGGAGCATTCAGAGTCGAGGAATGGTGAGTGAGTGAGTGAGTGAGTGAGTGAGTGAGTGAGTGAGTGAGTGAGTGAGTGAGTGAGTGAGTGAGTGAGTGAGTGAGTGAGTGAGTGAGTGAGTGAGTGAGTGAGTGAGTGAGTGAGTGAGTGAGTGAGTGAGTGAGTGTACCTGATGTCGGGGTACTTGGACACCAGCGTAGAGACCTCCAGGTAGAGCAGAGTGGGGTCCGTCAGCTTGAAGACCTCGGCGATGGCAGCGATGGAGTCACACAGCCGGTCCGTGTCCTCTCCCTGGGGGCGCGGTGGACAGGGGGGGGGGCGTCAGTGTGCTACGTATCTTTTCCTCTTTCTTATGCTACTCCTGGTTTCCGTCCTCTCAGGCCAGAGCCATAGGGTAGGTTTGGTGAATACTACAGACATCGTCCTGTTAGTTCACTGGTGGTATCAGGAGCTACTTCCACGTGTTAAAAAAAACAGAACTTCTTGACAAGTGCGATGAAGACGGGGTGACGGGCCAGAGCACGTCGCCCCGAACCCATCAGACATAGTGTTTGATCCTGGCCGGGGTTAGTGGGGCTTCGGGTTGGCAGAGCAGAGCAGTTGGTGGCTTAAGGGGTTTAGCGTCAGAGAATACGCCCTGACCATCAACATGCTTATGACACCGCAGCAGCTCTGCATTTTGTTGTAACACATAAAGGGTTCAGCCTATTTGGTAACCTCCATGACTCAGTGGACGGGTGGAATACGTTTCGTGCTGTGACCAGGAAATGTAAAAAAAAATAATGTTGTTTCATTGTGGCTCTCACACACGCGCACACACACGCACACGCACACACACACACACACACACACACGCACACAGACAGCTTACCGCGGTGAGCTTCCTGAAGAGGAACTTGAACTGCTCCGCCTCCTTCATCATGCGGTCGGCCCCTTCCCGCCGCTCCTCGGCGTTCCTGAAGGTGATCCTCCTCTGCATCACCGCCTTGATGTACTCCACCACCACCCTGCGGTGGGCCTCGCCGCTCATCTCCTGCAACACACAGCACCAGGGCTATTGCTACGGCAACCACACGGCAGGCCATCACCAAGGCTATCGCTATGGCAACCACACCGTCACCAGGGCTATCGCTACGGCAACACACCGTCAACCAAGGCTATTGTTACGGCAACCACACCGTCACCAGGGCTATCGCTACGGCAACCACACAGCAGGCCGTTACCAAGGCTATCGCTATGGCAACCACACGGGCAGGCAGTCACCAGCACTATCACTATGGCAACCACACAGGCAGGCTGTCACCAAAGCTGTCGCTATGGCAGCACACGACACGGCAGGCCGTCAACAAGGCTATTGCTATGGCAATGCACGGCAGGCTGTCACCAAGGCTATCGCTAAGGCAACCATACAGGCAGGCCGTCACCAACACCAGACCGACCACAAGGCAGGGCTACACCAACAGGGCTACACCAACAGGGCTACACCAACAGGGCGTCACCAACGGTGTGCCAGGCCAAGAGGCGCCGCCATTTTGATCTCATTTATATGGACTGTTGGGCAATCACAATAATAACCACTATGTTGTCCAAAAATGCCACTTGATATAGTTTTTTCATATTTTAATATTGATACTGATTATATAAAGTAACTTGAAGAGGTCCAAATTGTATTTTAATTTTAGTCTGATTATATATGAAACTTTCACATTGATACAGATTCTAGAAAGTAATCCTTTTTTATCTGTTTCAGTGAAACTCAACAGTGCTTGTGTTAGGACATTACTTGCTGCTTGGAACTCATTTTAGAAGGAAGAAATTACCAATTTAATTTAAGACACTGGGATATGAGCTTGAGTTTCACACTACGGCCTCTAGGAGGCGCCGTTGCTAAAGCCTAATGGAAAAAAACACCACAGCTCTTCAATTAATGAATATCCAAAGCAGCCAGACAGGGGTTTAACCAACAGATAAAGATATACTATGATTTTATTATTAGGCCTGCATTGATCTGACCTGGTTAAGGCGTAAGAGCCCTTGAGCGCAGGCGTAGGTCATTTTGGTTACTTGTTTGGTTGTAGAATAATATATATAATTGAAGAGGAGCGTCTCACCAGGTTGAAGGGTTTCTTGACCTTGTTGAAGTCGTTGAAGTAGTCCTCCACGGTCACGCAGATGGTGTCCACGGCGTGGGAGCCCAGCAGCCACTTCCTGGTCAGCAGCTCGTTGAGGTGGAGCTGGACAGAGGGCAGCAGGGTTCACCTCCAGCACCCCCCCGGGGTACCAGCTGGACAGGGCTTGGGGGCGCTTTAGATCCCACCTCTAGGTTTACCACCACTGGGGTCTGGGTTCTGCCGGTGTCTTTTTTTTAAGGTGAAATATAAAACCACCTAGCCTGGCTAACGCCAGACATTTTCTCGTATTTGAGGCGTCGTTTACGATCGCCCGGAGCCGTTGATTGGGCGCTACGAATGTCTATCATATGAGTCTGTACGTAGCTCACAGCCAATCGTATCAATTATACCAGACGACGTTTGTAGAGCGACAGAAGTTAGATGAGGAGGAAGACGATGGGTGCGTCGCGTAGACGTCGTCATCGTCTTGCCGTCCCTCCCCGTTCTGTGATTGGTTCCCTAGCTCAGGCGAAAATCGGACCCATGGAATCCAGGCTGCCTAGCTGCCCAAGGCAGCGTGAAATGAAACAGCGCCCAAGGCAGCGTGGGTATACCCAGGCTAAAGACCACCAGGTGTGAGTGTGAACGAGCCATACGAGCTAATCCCACTCACACCTGGTGCTATAATACCTCACCTTTGATGTATTTCACTGAACAGAACAAAACATAGTGGAGGAAAAAAATGGCCGTTCATTTGCTTCCACTAAGATAACCCAAATAGAAATAAAGAATTTTATGTCAGGGGGAAGCAAAGCATCCCGATACTCGCATGATTAAAGGTTTGGCCCCATCACATGGGAGGTCTAGGGGTACACTGTTAACCAAGTCAAAACATTGTGCATGTGGAGGATGTTAAGGCCTCATCAGAATAAAGGTCATATTTTTGAAGGTTGTCAATGAATAATGATCCTATTCCATCCACAACATGTGTCTTCCCTCAAATGGACTAAAGGTCTTTTTTATTATAGTATCTGTTGGACCAGCCCATCTTGCTTTTCATCCAATCACAACACTGCTTACCTCCAGATCGAGGAACACCTCGTCCAATAGGAACTGGCAACCTTCTTTGGCCACCTCGTTCAGGGTCTTCTCTATGTTAGCGTCGCTCGCGGTGGGCTCAGAGGACTGGGAGTACTTCCTCTTCAGACTGTTGATGGACTCTCTAGGGGAGAGAGGGTAGAGACGGTCACTACAACACACGCATCAACAGGTAATCCCTTTCATTTACACATTCGTGCCCTCGAACCCGAGCTAAAAGAGCAGACACTCCACCTTTACATATTCCAAACGTCAGACTTGGTTATCAGTTAATGCGATTGTGTCGGACATTCAACCGACCGTATTCTTAGTCCATGCTGGAGCCATCGCTGTGTGACCTACTTGAACGTCTGGCAGTTGTTGATGATGGCGATCATGTACTGGATGTAGCACTGAGGCAGCTGTCTGTCTCGCAGGTGATCCTCCTTGTAGGCAATGGCCTCCTCCTTATACCTGCAACACAAACGCGTTCCCTCCTTTAGGAGTCAGGTTATGGTGCCTTCCTCCGCGGCGGTTGGTGGATCATCTATCCTTCTCTCAAATGTTTTGTATTTGTTTCAGTTTTTTTGTCTTAAAATGCTGACGGCGGAAATAACTTGGTAGAATGCACAAAATAATTCCAACCGTTCGTTATGAATTTAGACCTCCAAACGCAAGTGAATCAAATATATGCAGTTCATTTTTCAAAAGCGTGAACATTTAAACGTCGACTGTGCACGCTCAGGGAAGCACAGCTTGGAGCAGGTGAGAGGCAGAGGGAGCACACCTGATGAGGAAGGTGTTCATCTGTTTGAGGCACAGCTTCAGGACCTGCTCTTTGAAGCCTTCGTTGATCTGGGCTGCCACCTGCAGGTTCTGCTCAAACATCTGGAGAGAGAGAGAGAGAGAGAGAGAGAGAGAGAGAGAGAGAGAGAGAGAGAGAGAGAGAGAGAGAGAGAGAGAGAGAGAGCGAGAGAGAGAGAGAGAGAGAGAGAGATTAAACCTGGAGGACCTGCTAAAACAGCGGGGAGAGGAGACGACGGGCCGGCTGTGAGACTCACCTGGAAGACGATAGCAGGCAGTGTGGTCTGGTAGTACCCGTCTTGGTCTGCCTCCGGTTCCGTGTCCTTCTGCCAGTCCTTCTTGTCCGTTTCCAGAGCCTTGCGCAGCCAGCCAGTTATATTAGACTGTAGGGAGAAGGAGGGGGTACAGCCATACATGAACTGGAGTCCAGAACCCCCGATTTTGTCAGAGCATCATTTGACCTGTAGATGGCAGCAAACTAGGGTATAGTTACTCCTTAAAGTGAAGGGCATGAATTCTTTTTTAGAATCACACTGAAATAAAGCATCTTGTGCTTCTGTCCGGATATGTGAGGCATTGATTTAGCGATTGTGAAGGAAACATAATGAAATGGTGCAAGGCATGAGGTTTTCTTTATTTCTATGTGTATGCATTTCCATAATAAGAGTACAGCACTGCAGTCTGTGGTTAGGCCCAGTGACAACACAACATTATATATTTATAATACTGCATTGTGCCTAATGCCAATAAGAGACACAAAGCTCTGATTGATCCTAGTCCCAGCCTATGACAGCTCATGTTCCCAGGGGGCCGGGCCGCCCCGTGCCTCCCCATTGGCCGCCGCTCACAGTGAAGGTCTGGACGTATTTGCTGAGCAGCTCGTCGACCACGTCCTGGGGCAGCAGGGGCTCCAGGTGGTTCACGTCACACTCTGAGCGCAGGTCGGGGTGGCCCATCATGTCCACGCTGCAGCACGCAGACAGACAGACAGACAGACAGACAGACAGACAGACAGACAGACAGACAGACAGACGCACAGACAGACAGACAGACGCACAGACAGACAGACAGCACAGACAGACGCACAGACAGACAGACAGACAGACAGACGCACAGACAGACAGACGCACAGACAGACGCACAGACAGACAGACAGACAGACAGACAGACAGACAGACAGACAGACAGACAGACAGACAGACAGACGCACAGACAGACAGATGCACAGACGCACAGACAGACAGACAGACAGACAGACAGACGCACAGACAGACAGACAGACAGACAGACAGACAGCCAGAGAGACAGGCGCACAGACAGCACAGACAGACAGACAGACGCACAGACAGACAGACAGACAGACAGACGCACAGACACACAGACAGACAGACAGACAGACGCACAGACAGACAGACAGACAGACAGACAGACAGACAGACAGACAGACAGACGCACAGACAGACAGACGCACAGACAGGCAGACACAGACGCACAGACAGACAGACAAATGCACAGACAGACAGACAGACAGACAGACAGACAGACAGACAGACAGACAGACAGACAGACAGACATACAGACAGACAGACAGACAGACAGGTCCTTGTGGTTAGAGCGGAGACAGCCCTGAAGGGATCATATCAATAAAATAAAGTGGATAATACAAAATAAACAAGGGGCTTTAAAAGTCACACAGGAAAACAGTAAATAATACCAAAGAAGTTATCAGATGAAAGTTAAAAAAATAATCCAGGTGTTTATGTGCACATCAAAATGATTACTGGGATAACAAAACGATGAATCTCTTAAAAACACAGCTTTTTAAAGTAGCTTCTTTCTTCATTCACGTTCAAATCAATAATCTAGGGTAACATATGTATTTTAGAAACGTTTGTTTTTGTCAAATGCTCTGCAAAAACAAAGAGAAACATTGGGTACCCGAGTCCGTTCCAGACCTGTAATAAGCATGTCCATTTCATTCGGTGGAATGATTGGACATGCTTATTATGATTGGCCATATGATTGGACATGCTCCCAGTCTGTCTCCCGCCCTGACGGGCAGAACCCGCCCTCCCCGCCTCGCTCGGCCCCTCACTCGTAGCGTAGGACCGGTCTTCCACCAGGCTAGGCCCTCCGGTTGCTAAAGCTAGCGCGCTAGTTGTGTGTTTTAGGGGAGCGGCTTTGGGGCCTGAGGGGAAGGAGGAGGAGACTTCATTTAAATACGTTTCAATAATAGATTTGAATCGACCAATACCTAGCTCTCACGATGACTAGGAATACAGGTGAAAAGGGAATATCTTCTTTGGAATTATGCACCAGAGAAGTGTAACCAGGGTCGCGTTGAGAGCAATCCCTTCAACTTAAAGAGTCCCATCCCGTCATTCACCCCTCAGCTCCATGTCTGACAGCATAAGAGACCCCCCCGGTAGCGGCCTCAGATATGAGCGGGTACTCAATGTGTGTGTGTGTGTGTCTCGTGAACTACTCAGTGTTTTAAAGCCCCATGAGGAAATGCATACACTCTAATCCTCTCAATGCTACCAATAGCAGCACGCGATGCGTGAACACAACCGCGCCTCTCAGCACGCGAT
>OLKM01001219.1:33012-53012 GCA_900291075.1 Melanogrammus aeglefinus | reverse complement strand
CGCTATCAGACGGCCATCAACAAGACGTGGGGGAGGGAGAGGGACACCGTGAGGCCCGAGGGCCTGGTCCACTGTGGTCCACACGGACTTAAAACATAAGAGGACACATCAACAAAACAAGGAATGAGTCCCCAGACAAGCAGACACACAACAGGCAGTGTTACGTTCAGAGTACTTCAAGGATCTTTAGCCGCTCTTCTGAGACGTACCCTGCTGCTGGTGTACAGTGCCGCGTTGGGCAGAGCGGTGAGACCAGGAACCACGTGTGTAAAGATTACCCACACCATCAAAACACAAACATAACCGCGCTCTAACACACACAAACAAAACGCCACACACTCACGTTCTCACGGTCGAATGTTAGGCACACACACGGTGTGAAGAAGACACAAAGGAGGTCAAAGGCACTAATGCTAATGTTCTAAACTGATCTGAAGTCAGATCCCGGTCTCCACCTCCGCGCTGTGGGCGGGGACCCGATGGAGCACCCCGCTGGGTGGGGGTGGGGGTGGGGGTGGGGGTGCCGCCCTACCTTGAACATGTTCTCCTTCCACTGCTTGGGCCGCCCCGGGGGGATGAAGCCCGTCTGCTTGTTGCGGTCCGTCATGCGGCGGTCGATCTTCTCCTCGCGCTCGATGATGCGGACCACCGACACCAGCATGGTGGGGTCCCGCCGCACCGTGCCCATGGAGCGCTGCAGCACCATCCACAGCTGCTTGGCCAGCTCGTCAGAGAGGGACTGCACCTGGGGGCGGGACAGCGGCCTCAGGGGGGGGCGGCGGCTGAGCTCAGGAGGGAGAGCAGCCGTCCTGTAACCTAAAGGTTGCTGGTTCGATCCCCAGCTCCTCCTAGCTGAGTGCTGATGTGTCCCTGAGCAACGCACTTAACCCTGACTGCTCCTGACCAGCTGGCTGTCGCCCTCATGGTCCACTCTGCCGTCGGTGTGTCAGTGTGTGTGTTATGTGAGTTAAGGTGTGTCAGTGTGTGTGTTAACCGATGTGAGTTAAGGTGTGTCAGTGTGTGTGTTAACTGATGTGAGTTAAGGTGTGTCAGTGTGTGTGTTAACTGATGTGAGTTAAGGTGTGTCAGTGTGTGTGTGTTAACTGATGTGAGTTAGGTGTGTCAGTGTGTGTGTTCACTGTGATGTGAGTTAAGGTGTGTCAGTGTGTGTGTTAACTGATGTGAGTTAAGGTGTGTCAGTGTGTGTGTTAACCGATGTGAGTTAAGGTGTGTCAGTGTGTGTGTTAACTGATGTGAGTTAAGGTGTGTCAGTGTGTGTGTCAGTGTGTGTCAGTGTGTGTGTTAACTGATGTGAGTTAAGGTGTGTCAGTGTGTGTGTTAACTGATGTGAGTTAAGGTGTGTCAGTGTGTGTGTCAGTGTGTGTCAGTGTGTGTGTTAACTGATGTGAGTTAAGGTGTGTCAGTGTGTGTGTTAACTGATGTGAGTTAAGGTGTGTCAGTGTGTGTGTTAACCGTTGTGAGTCGCTTTGGGTAAGAGCGTCTGCTGAACGCCCTGATTGTAATTGGGTGGATGCGGTCAGACAGTGGGCGTGTTCTCCTTGTTAAAAGCGTCGCTCTTTCCCTCGCTCTCCACTGTCCTCATTGGCCATTTGGTATTATTTATTTTATTTATTTGTCGTAACACACACGTGTGTCCATATGTATATAAAACAACATAACTAATGTTGATTTCATGTTGAGCAGTGAGCGGTTTGAGCTTTCGGTCTTATCTCGTCCCATTATCAGTAAACTATTTGACACTGCTGGAGGAGAATGTGAATCAGAAAAACACAACGTTGGCCGGTCGGGGCGGTGTTCAGCTCCAACCCGTTGACCCTGAACACAGGCGGAGCAGAGCAGCGTGTGGGGGCTCACGTCTTCGAAGTAGATGCGGATGAGGCTCATGTCGCTGGTGTTCTTGCTGTCCATGCGGTACTGCTCGTACATCAGGTCGTCGCGGGAGAACTCCAGGTCCATCAGCTTGCGGTGCGCCTTCAGCAGCTCCGCCTGCTCGATCAGGTGCTTGGTCTCCTCCACTATCTCCGGCACTGAACCACGGGCGCACATGGGGGGGAGAGGACAGAGGAGAGGAGCTTTAGCGACAGTACGACGAGCCGCAGGGCCGTAGCCTTCACAGAACATCAAGGCTGGGTCAGCGCTGAAGATGGGGAACCTCTTAAAGTGTTAGCTGCAACTCGGACGCTGACTTGGGACGACTACATCCTGCATAGTGGCTCGGTATTTACACTCTCACTGTTCACAGGGAGATGTACGTATATAGTATATATATAGATAGTCATACAGTTAATATACACAGTACTTATGTATTGGTATTCCATCAATCCTACTAGATAACACCTCATTCTTGGTAATTTGCTAAATAAATAATTTCTTCAGCTCCCTCCCGACCACAGCATCAGTAAATGTATCTTGGATCATGTTTCCGACCCTGGAATCTGTTTCTGAACGTGAGGTGGGCCAGACACACATGCCAGGGAAAATAAAAGATGAACTTTCAGAATAATTTTACAGCTGAGGTGCCTGGATTTCCCTTGTGGGATAATATAAAGTGTTTATAAAGTGTCCTTGTTCATTGATTCTTAAAACTCCGGCAGCATTTCAAACGTCTCCCCCAGATCCCACCCCAGGTCAGCGCTCGGGGTTCGGGTTCTACCAGAGAAGATGTTCTTGAGGTTCTCCACGGCGGAGGCCAGCTGGCTGTGCTGCACCACGGCGTCCTTCACGCTCTTCAGGCTCTCGATGGTGTTGATGCTCTGCCTCCAGTCCTTGCTGACGTCGGCCAGCGAGCCCTGGATGTCTTTGACGTCCACCAGGGCGTTGTGAAGCTGGGTGAGCCCGGTGCGCACCCCGTCCAGCTGGGACTGGATGGCGGCCTGGAGGGGGGGGGGGAGACACAAGGAGCACGACCCGGTAAGGAGGAGGTGGGAGAACAGTACCTCAAGGTGATCCAAGATCCCCAAGATAAGGAGAACATAATGTTGAGATTGCACATTCAGAGATAAAAGACCCCAACACGTGATGAATGTACCCCTGGAAGGAAAGGTCCATCCCTTTAGGAAGGGGAAAGGTTGTGTTAGGGATAAATAGAATAGACTGGAGAATCTTCTCACATGCGTCACCGACTGCTTAGTTCAACAGACTTCCTGTCGGTCAGGGTTTATGTGCCACTACAGTACTGCATTACCGTTGTTCTTTATAAAGAAATGTATAAAGAAATGTGCCGAGTAGAAACTGTGCTGTTGTACAGTCCTTCACCTTCATATGTAGAGGGACTCCCTTAACATAAAACCCCCAAAAGATAAAGCTTAACAGAATAAGCAATGAATATGATGAGATGAAATATATATATAATATGAAAACAACTGCAGTTTCAGAAAGTGGTTTCCAAATTTCAATTTCTGGGTCAAACGAACTCCAAAGTAATATAATCGAGTTTAAACGATTCTTTTTTTAAGCATGTTACATTTAATCATTACATGTTTTCTATAGAAATTGCTGGATAAATATTTGCACCTTATTTTCGATTTGAACATTGTGTGTATTTTTTTAAGATGAATGCTGAATAAATGCATCATGTGTTCAAACTCGTCGTCAGTGATGGTGATTCCAACGTTGCCCATGATAATCGCGACCCGGCGGCCCCCTAACCCTGTGGCCCCCTAACCCGGCGGCGGCCCCACCCTGTGGCCCCCTCACCCTGTGGCCCCCTAACCCGGCGGCGCCCCAACCCTGTGGCCCCCTAACCCGGCGGCGCCCCCACCCTGTGGCCCCCTAACCCGGCGGCCCCCTAACCCGGCGGCCCCCTAACCCTGTGGCCCCCTAACCCTGCGGCCCCCTAACCCGGCGGCCCCCTAACCCGGCGGCGGCCTCACCCTGTGGCCCCCTAACCCGGCGGCGCCCCCACCCGGCGGCCCCCTAACCCGGCGGCGCCCTAACCCGGCGGCCCCCTCACCCTGTGGCCCCCTAACCCTGTGGCCCCCTAACCCGGCGGCCCCCTCACCCTGTGGCCCCCTAACCCGGCGGCCCCACCCTGTGGCCCCTAGCCCTGTGGGCCCTAGTACCCGGCGGGCGGCTCACGCAGGGGGCCCCCTAGCTGAGAGCGCCCCCTAACCGTGTGGCCCGAGCGGCGGCCCGCTAACCGGCGGCGCCCCAACACCGGCGGCTGTGCGCGCCCTTAACCCGGCGCGGCCCCACCCTGTGGCCCCCTAACCCGGCTGCCCCGGCCGGCGGCCCCCTCAACCCGTGTGGCCCCCTAACCCGGCGGCCCCCTAACCCGGCGGCCCCCTAACCCTGTGGCCCCCTAACCCGGCGGCGCCCTCACCTTCAGCCGGGCCTCCACGGAGGCCTTCTTGCGGGCCTCTCTGCCGGCGGTACTGCTCCACTTTAGGCACCTCGTGCACGGTCCTCATACCCCTGTCCGATCGCGGCGGCCGGTAGTCACTCTTCGACGCCACGTTGATTGTCGTCTCTCCTCGTACGGTCAGGCGTTTCTCTCTCTCTCGTTCCTGCGCGTGGCGGCGTCTCCTACCCTGTGGCCCCCTAACCCGGCGGCCCCCTAACCCGGCGGCCCCCTAACCCGTGTGGCCCCCTAACCCTGTGGCCCCCTAACCCGGCGGCGCCCTCACCTTCAGCCGGGCCTCCACGGAGGCCTTCTTGCGGGCCTCTCTGCGGCGGTACTGCTCCACTTTGTCCAGCTGGTCCGACCGCTGCAGCATCCCGGCCACGCGCTGCACCGCCGTGGCCTCCGCCTCGCGGTTCGTCTCCTCCATGGCGCCGAGGGACGCCCCCTGGAGCCCCCTGAGATGATCAACCCCGCCTGGGAGAGAGGAACCCCGTTTAGGGTCTCATGGTGGCTATAGATCCGATTCCCGGGAGGGGAGCAGGTCACTTTAGGAAGGCTGCAACTGTAAATGTGCTGTAATATTATACTGTTTATATAATTAGAAGATTTGATTACTGATACATATAACTTTGACCTCCATCTTCTGATGAAGGACTATAGTTAAAGAGGGGTGTGTGTGTGTGTGTGTGTGTGTGTGTGTGTGTGTGTGTGTGTGTGTGTGTGTGTGTGTGTGTGTGTGTGTGTGTGTGTGTGTGTGTGTGTGCGGGGTATACTTTTGTGTACCAAATGGATCTCTATTTATCATTATCAATGGTGTCTGATATGATTTATTTATTTCAATCTGCGACGGCTGTGTGGCATATTTGTACTGTACAGCACTTTGGTCAATACCGGTACAAGTAAACTTGATTTGATGACCGATTTATGTTTCTAGATATATCTCAGCAGCGGTCAGGCTGCCTGGTGTCACATTACAGTAACAGTAGTGACATGACAACAAAGCCACTCACTAAATGTACTTCCTTACAGAAATGAATGACCATTGTGCACATTTTTTCAGGGTCTGTGTGCACTTTTTAAAAAAAAACATTTCTATATTTGAATAAATTGCTGAACTTGAATTGTGAAATAATTTGCGTTTGCGGCCATAACGATGAAGGTTGAAGCTTTATGCAGGTGGATGGCTGACGTTAATGAACAAAGGATGAACTCACTAAGAGGCCAATTTATCTGTCTCGTTTTTGGTATCCTACAACTTAGGAATGCTGATTGTAATAAAACATGCATGTTTTCTCGACCAAATTGTCCAAGTTAGCCAGCGATGCTCAAAACAGCCCATCTGAGATACAGCGCAGGCTCAGCCCAGACGAATTGACATTGAACGGTCATCGATGCGATTAATCGGGCTGACTATTCAAACCATTTTAAACGTTCTTACCGATTCAAGTCAAAACAGTGGCGAATGCGAAGACATGTCTCTTCAATCACTGCTAAAAGAATCGATGTTTATGTTGAACAGGGACAGTTCCTGGTGAGCGAAGCTAGCACCTCGCCCAGCATCAGCTGATCGCTAGGGAGCTGCTCAGGGACATCAGCGCCGCGCATGTTCTACGCAGGACGCAGAAGTATTTGCGCAACTGATGTTTTGAATTCTAGGACCGTCATTGAATATCCTTCAACAAATTGCATATCGCTTATTGAATCATCTGCAATAAAAAACAAAGACAAATATGTTTGGGAAATACTCAAACGATATAAAAAAAATAGACAAATGTAAAAATACTGTGAAAGTGTGTGAAAAGTCATTTTTCAAATGGTATCAAAGATGCAACTGAAATTGCTTTATAAAACTGATTTTATTAACAAAATGATGCTTCACTCAATTCATTTTATTTCAATAACGGGGGGCACCAAAGCAAATAATAACTATTACGAAATGACATCATTTAGTACAAGATCTACTGATAAGCATGACGCAGAAAAATATCCAATAAAAACACATGCTCCAAATCAGGGAAGTGGAGGCACCACTTCCTCACTTCCTTACACTGCCATACAAACACAAACCAGAGGCTGTCATTTCATCATAGTAACCCTTACTTCAAAGCATCTCCCTGCCTCGCCATAACCGCCAAACCTCCATGCCACAAAAAGGTTTGAATGGCAATAGTTACGTTCCCTGGCGCAGGCTTCAGCCAACCACAGCAACAGAAACCATCGATGTTTCACCAGAAGGTGTTCCTCCTGCTTCGTTTGAGTGATTTGCCCATTTTTAAAAATATGTGTCTCTTAAACTTTTTTCATCCATATATCCTTGTTATAGCTAATATAACATTGAACAATACAAAGAAATAAAAATGAATGAATAAATGTATAAAAACTTGCCATTTGCTAAAGAATTAGGGAATTGTGTGTCATATGAATTCTATAACGTGCAATTGTCTAAAAGTAAGCAAATAAACAACATTTCTATATGTACACAAAAATATATTACTATTCTGAATTCATTGTCTTTCGTTACTATAATTTTCACTCAATATTTCTTTCTTCTTTAGAACTCTCAGTATTCTTTAGGAATATGTCTGCATCTGGCAAATTGAAAACTCACTTGAAATGTTTACAAAAGTAAAATATATCTCCTGGAGATCTAACCCTCAAGGCCGTGTTTCTGCAGAAGAATTTGCATCCCACCCATCAGCTGCTGGGGAAGATGGAAATCAAGCTGAGAGGGGAAGAGGAATTGTCATCAAACTGTACACACACAACGTTGTCCCAACCCTACAGAGAATAGAGATACTGCACAAAAACAAGGACCGGGGAGACCAAGGATTCATTTCTCCAGTATAGTATTCAGTATCTACTCTTTGACCAATATGTTGTCTCCTGTCAATCACTAGTACTATTGATTTATTGACTTTTTGACTTAGTACTATGATTTATTGATTTATTGACTAGTTCTTGGATGAATGGGAGAATAAGGTGTTGGAAAATAATGTTAAAAAAGTAAAAATAACCTGACTGCGGGAGCTGCCGCACACACACTTTCTTCTTCCTCTTTTTTCCTCTCGTTTGTGTCTATATTTGCATCAGGCACCGGAGTGCGTGGCACAGCTGATAACAGAAGAACAATATGCTGTAACGCAGTTTTGCTTCAGGTTATTTCTGTCTATGCATCGTCAGCTATCAACGCTCCATTTGGATTATTCTTATTTGAATGTGATTCATTTATCCAAATTGATGTGTGCATGGCAAACGGGGGAACAGAATGGGATATTTTCTGGATGTGGCTGTCAGTTGGATAAGGTAACGCTTCATTAGTTAATCTTCTTTCCCTCCAATCATCTAAACTAGGCCCACATCTACACAACTCTAAAAGCCAAACACTGAGTGGTCACTAAATACATTTCAAATACAAAAATAACTGTGAGCAGCATGTTTTTGAGGTTACAGTGTAAGTGATGTTAAACTTTTGAGGCAATTGCAAGACCCTGACAAGCAAATACAAAAGGATAGAGTACTCCCGGAAACATACGAAAACACTTCCTTCATATCGATCCACATTCTATGCAAAGAGGACTTCTACAAAAATAATGAAGGTGGGGGGGGGGGCAGTCTGGGTGGTGTCGCCTACTGCGTGTAGAGGTACTGGTTGGGCGTCTTCCCCAGAGCGCTGAGGCCACAGAAGGCCAGCTGGCCCCCGTCCTGCCGCTGGCCATCGGACCAGGGGGGGGAGTCCAGCGGCTCCCTCTTGATGGCCGCCAGCGCCCCCCCCCTGAACCCCAGGTACTGCAGCTTGTCCGCCTCGCTCGCCCGGCCACCGTAGTCCTTTGGCTCCGCCCCGCCGTAGCCGTCGGCCCCCGGGAAGTCCCCGCCCCCCGGCGAGGGCCCCGTGCCGGAGAAGGGGTCGCCGGCGGCGGCCGGGCGCTGGGGGCCGAACAGCGCCAGGCTCTTGTTGGCGTACAGGGCCCTGGAGGAGAGCCGGGTCACGGCGGCGGCGTACAGGTACTTGTGATGCCCGGTGAGGGGTCCGCTGGCGGGGGCGCTGAGGGCGGGGTCCTCGCCGCAGCCCTTGGCCCTCTGGCAGGGGCTGTAGGGGTCGTAGAAGTCGACCTCGGCCTTGACCTGGTGGACGGGGGGGTGGGGGTGGGGGTGCTCGGGGTACATGGGGCCCGAGGGGACGTAGGGGTGCTTCTCCCACGCGTCGCCGTACGGCCGCCGGCCGCCGCGCCGCTCGGGGTCCGAGTCCTCCTCCGTCTTGACGGCGGGGGGCTCGGGCAGCAGCAGGCCGCCGAAGCCGTCCAGCCCCCCCCGTCCCTCCCCCCCCCCCGCCGTACCTCTCCGCGGGGTCGGGGACCCCCTCCTGTCTGCACCCCCCGTTGGAGCCCGCCCGGACCCCCCCCTGCCTGCCCTGCGGGGGGGCGGGGTACCTACCCAGCTGGCCCCGGGCGGGGTCCCAGTAGGGGAGGGGGTCCCCGGCCGGCGGGGAGGACAGGCAGAAGTCGAGGGGCTCCTCCTGGGGGTGGGGGCCCCCACCGCGGCACCGCTGGGCGGGGGCCCTGGGGAGCGGCGACCAGGCGCTGTGGCGGGGGCCCGGCCCGGCCCGGGGCCCCGGGGGGCCGGCGGTCCAGTTGAGGAGCAGGAAGTCGCTGCTGTCCCCTGATCCCCGCGAGGAGAGCGGCTTCCTGTCACTACGGAGAGACAGACGGTCGGTCAGGACGGACGGCCAGCAGGACGGACGGCCAGCAGGACGGACGGACGCTTTGCATCGACCTCAGGGACGATGTGGATAGGGTCGTTTTATTTATAAGATATTGGCTGACGTCTTATATTGGTTACCCAGCTCAGAAGGAGGAAACCAAGAAGACACGCATACAGTCATTATCTAAATATACTCAAATCTAATTACGATTCCTTGCAATACACGCGATACATATGACAGCAGAGAAGTTCAGATTCCACGAGCTCATGCACTAAATAGGAGATAAATACCGATCCTAGCACAACGTTTAGCGCGTCTCTTTTAAGTATCCTTTCTATCCCGCTGTGTAATGCAGAGAGAGAGTATCATGTTTCATTGATTGATGTATTTTAGGTAGTATACAGTATATCGCTGCCACTTCATCCTGCAATCCAAGACAGAGCTATCCTCAGTCGTGCTCCCTGTTCCTGGTAATGCACCCCGTATCCCCTGATCTCCCTCGCAGCACCCCGGTGTCTACCTGCTGTCCGGGGTGTCGCCCGCGGTCCCCTTGGACTGTCTGCGGCCCGTCACGGCCTTCAGCCGGAGCTCCGTGGCCGAGGGCGCGGCGAGGGGCGCGGCCACGCAGAACAGAGCCAGCTGGGGCGGCAGCAGCGCCCCGGACGCCGTCCTCCTCTTCTGGCCCTGCAGGAAGCGCAGGCTGCCCTGGAACTGCATGCTCTGTGGGGACGACGCGGGGCGCGTTCTCCGTTAGGGGGGGCGTTTAACAGGAACATCCTGCTCACGTTAAATGATCACAAATATCACAGTGTTCTAATGCTACCCTGATTGGACCGGTTTGGGGCCCTGATGGTCAGAGTTCTTTCTTTTTTATTATGTTTATTATTTTTTTATTATTAAGAGATTGATTTTTAGGTTTTGGTTACTTGTGACCATCGGACGAGTAGAACTCAAGTTTGGATCCAATATGTGTCGCACAATTTGAACTCCATGCGACATTACGTCATTCCACACATATCCCACTCCATCCTTGATTTGGTCACGGTGAATTGGTGATTTTGGACACATGAATAAATACACACGCACACGCAGACACACACACAGACACAGAGACACACCAGGAAGCCGGAGGTGCTGTCCAGGAGACAGCGGACGCGGGCGATGAAGCAGCGAGTCAGGAAGGACGTCAGCTCTGACGGGACGCCGTCGGGCTCCTTGACGCTGAACAGACTGCCCACCAAGAAATCCTCTCCTTAAGACACACACACACACACACACACACACACACACACACACACACACACACACACACACACACACACACACACACACACACACACACACACACACACACACACACACACACTCTTTAATATTGTGTTTATTTCTATGTTTATTTATGGAAAACAATGCACGATGATGACAAAAATGAAAAGCATTCATACCTGTGTCAGTCAGAGACATGTCCAGTGCAGTGCACCCATCTTTGAAAAAACAAAACAAAGTATGTTTATTGTAAACCTTGTTTTTCTCTGTTAATCTGTGCGGGGACATTAGCTAGCACACGGTGACTACACTCAGTTCTGGCTCCACTTTCTGCACTCTCCTTGGAGACAGGAATACGCACTGTCCAGGAAAACCAGTAAACTATAACTGAGCGCAACTTAGATCATTTTAAGGCAAGGCGCGCTTTCTTCTAGAGCGCCATTCAGACACAAGGCAGACACATAGCACTTACTCTCAGAGAGAGGGAGCTAAAGACTGTGAGTGAATGTTGTGAGTGAATGAATGTTAAATGAGTGAGTGAGTAAAGAGACCAGGTGGCCCGGGCTCTCCGGCCTGCTGAAGGGAGGAGCTCTGGGAGGCGGGCGGACTCATGGCCCAGTGGAGCTGCCGGCGGAGCTCCTGGCGCTCCTCCACGTGGATGTAGTCAAACACTTTCTGGTGCATCACGTCCGTCTGGGGAGCACATGTGGGGAGGAGGGCTTTAAAGTCGGACTCCACTGTCTACTGGAAACAATGTCACTGTTGTGGTGTGGAGGCTGCTCTCTGACATCACTCTTCACTCGTCGTTCAAACTACAGTAGTCCGACATCAGTGGTCCATAATGTGCATGTATATAAGAGTTGTGAATGTTTCTCTCCTTCTCCTTTCTACCCTGATGATCGCTTAACTGTGCAGTCTTTATGTATCTGTGTCGTTGTCTATGTGGGACAATACAATGCAAATGAGTCTCCCCAAGAAAATATGTATTGGCTTGTTTAAACAGGCCGCATTCCGAGAGAGAGAGAGAGAGAGGGAGAGAGACAGAGAGCGAGGGCGAGGGAGAGAGAGAGAGAGAGAGAGAGTGAGAGCGAGGGAGAGAGAGGGAGAGGGAGAGGGAGAGAGAGAGAGAGACCAGAGTAAGAGCGAGAGTGAGGACGAGGGAGAGGGAGAGAGAGAGAGAGAGAGAGAGAGAGAGAGAGAGAGAGAGGAGAGGAGAGAGAGGAGAGGAGAGGGAGAGAGACAGAGAGCGAGGGCGAGGGAGAGAGAGAGAGAGAGAGAGGAGAGAGAGAGAGAGAGGAGAGAGAGAGAGAGACCAGAGTAAGAGCGAGAGTGAGGACGAGGGAGAGAGAGAGAGAGAGAGAGAGAGAGAGAGAGAGAGAGAGAGAGAGAGAGAGAGAGAGAGAGAGAGAGAGAGAGAGAGAGAGAGAGAGAGGGAGAGAGACAGAGAGCGAGGGCGAGGGAGAGAGAGAGAGACAGAGAGTGAGAGCGAGGGAGAGAGAGGGAGAGGGAGAGGGAGAGAGAGAGAGAGACCAGAGTAAGAGCGAGAGTGAGGACGAGGGAGAGGGAGAGAGAGAGAGAGAGAGAGAGAGAGAGAGAGAGAGAGGAGAGAGAGAGAGAGAGAGAGAGAGAGAGAGAGAGAGAGAGAGAGAGAGAGAGAGAGAGAGAGAGAGAGAGAGAGAGAGAGAGAGAGAGGGAGAGGGAGAGAGAGAGGGAAAATGGGAGCGAGAGCAACACAGAGAGAGAGAGCGAGAGCGAGAGAAAGAGAAAGAGGGCGATAGGATGAACAGCCATTAGTGACAGTCGGCCAACAGACCCAGCAGGGGTTCCTGGTCCCCCATTAACCCTGACATCGGGGGGTCGGCTGGCATTGTCTGAAAGCTCCGGCGCGTTGACCTCCCCTCTTAACCCCATCACCCATTGCTTGATCGCCCCCCCCCCCCCCCCTGTCCCACGCTAGCGAAGGTATCCACCAGAAGCCAGGGTGTCGTGAGGGGGCCAGCCGAGCGTGACACGGGGGCCGGGCATGGAGGGGTACAGGGAGGGGTACAGGAGGAGGAGGGGGGAGAGGGGAGCCACGCTATAGGATGGCAAGGAACCAGAGCTGGAGGCAACCTGGGCCAGGGAAGAGAGCTGCTGAAAGGAAAGCCTGGGTGTGTGTGTGTCTGTGTACGTGTGTGTGTGTGTGTGTGTGTGTGTGTGTGTGTGTGTGTGTGTTTGTGTACGTGTGTGCGTGTTTGTGTACGTGTGTGCGTGTGCATGTGCGTGTGTGTGTGTGTCTGTGTACGTGTGTGTGTGTGTCTGTGTACGTGTGTGTGTGTGTGTGTCTGTGTACGTGTGTGTGTGTGTGTGTGTTTGTGTACGTGTGTGCGTGTGTGTGTCTGTGTACGTGTGTGTGTGTGTCTGTGTACGTGTGTGTGTGTGCGTGTGCGTGTGTGTCCACGTGGTACATTGGTTCAGAGTGTCTGTGGTCATTCCTCAGTGTCCTCTCCCATCGACTCAGCCTACAGATGGTTCTGTATGTACATATATAACCTTCACTCACACCCGTTTATTAATAGACGTCTCACCTTTGGACCTCCTCAACCCACTAACTCCCAACGGCCCAACTTTCCTCTCCCCCCCCCCCCCACCGCCCTTAACTCCTCTAATTTGTGGCAGTGCCTCGCGTGCCCCCCCCCCCCCCCACCCTAAGTCCACGGGCATGTTTGGGGTAGGAGGGACCGGGCGAGGTGGGGAGGGATCAATTGTTCTTCTAATGTCCTAATGGGTCCATCCCACCCACTTCCCATCTCCCTCCCTCTCCTCCCAGTCGCCATGAGAACAACACCATCCATGCCTTTGTTTCCATGACGATGGGAGGGTTGGAACACGGCGCATTTTTTGTGTCACACGCACTCAACGTGTTTTTAAGTTAGCTTCCAGTTACTGGCGTGCATTGTATACCTAGCTTTGTTCCATTTCCTGTCTCTGCCCCGGGTCTTAGACGACAGAAACCAGGGTCCAACATGTGCTGGTGCTACCATACCCTGCTCATTATATTATTATTATTATATTATTATTATTATAAGGAACCAACAAGTCAGAAACGGAAGGAGGTATCTGGCATAGGGGTCCGGCCCCCGGCCCCAGTGTGGGGACTGGGGGCCCCAGTGTGGGGACTGGGGGCCCCAGTGTGGGGACTGGGGGCCCCAGTCAGGGAACCCCTTTTGGCTTTTCTCAGCTAGTGGCGCTAACAAAGTGACTTGTGGGCTTTCTTTTAATACCCTATTTACTTATCATACAGTGAGCTAGAGAGGAAGGTCTGGGAGACAGAGGGGAGGACATCAGAGGACCATGGGCGGGAATCGAACCCGGGTCGCCGCCATCAGGACGGCGCCACACGGTACCCGCTCTACCTGGAGGGCCAGCGGGGCCCCTCTGGGGGAGCAGGAGGTCAGAGGGTACCTGGTGGAAGCCCAGGTAGTCCACGATGCTGGCGGAGGCGTAGAAGATGAGCCCGTCACTCGTGATCACCAGGGCGAAGCCGGTCAGACACTGGGACCCCGGAACAACCAGAAGGACCCCAATAAACCCACCAGAACGAGACAAAGAATTCAGAACATTTACTGGAACAGAAAGAACAACAAGCTGATTCCATCAGTGGCAAAAATGGACCTTTGTCCCGCCTCCACCACATAGCTGAGAAAAGATCTGCTAAACCACAGCGGCTAAGATAAACAATATGGGAGCTTTAACAGTTTTATTGGCATTTCCTGACAACATCAAAGTGTCTCAAACTCTCATAACTGTCTCACACCCTCGTAACTGTCTCACACCCTCGTAACTGTCTCACACCCTCGTAACTGTCTCACATCTCATAAGCGTCTCACATCCTAATAGCTGTCTCGCATCTCTTAACTGTCTCACATCTCACAACCGTCTCACATCTCACAACCGTCTCACATCTCACAACTGTCTCACACCCTCATAACTGTCTCACACCCTCATAACTGTCTCACACCCTCATAACTGTCTCACACCCTCATAACTGTCTCACATCTCATAACTGTCTCACATCTCATAACCGTCTCACATCTCACAACTGTCTCACATCTCACAACTGTCTCACACCCTCATAACTGTCTCACACCCTCATAACTGTCTCACACCCTCATAACTGTCTCACACCCTCATAACTGTCTCACATCTCATAACCGTCTAACTGTCCTCCCTCCAGTCCGTCCTCCTCACCTCCAGCAGCATGTCGCTCTCCACGGGGCCGGGGGCCAGCAGGGGGCCGGGGAGGGGGTGACCTGGGGGACACTCCGACCTGAGCCCCTGGCTTGGGCTTTCTCTTGGGTGACGTGGCAGGGTGAGCTGGATGGGGGGGGGGGAGGGTGGTATGGAGGGTAAGGTCAGAGGGGGGGGGGGGGGAACGGGAGGTCAGTGAGACAGCCTCGAGAACGTGGGACTTATTCTTATTTAGAATAGTAAAAACTAAGTGCATAAAAATATGTCTCCACACACCTCTATGAAGAGATACGCAAGGCAAAACAATAAGTGAAGAGAGGGTTAGGATATGAAAGCTACACAGAAACTCACAAAAACATGACATTTAATTATTAAAGAAAGGCCTATTTCTTTACATGTAGAAAGAACATTTGAAGAAGACACGAGACATTAGAGGAATAACACCAAATCCTGTTTATTTACGTTACTTGACTCAGAACAGACAAACATGTGCAGGACGGGACGACAGACTAATGCTGGAGCAAGTCAAGAGGAAGGAAGGCCATCACAGAGAGGGAGGAACACACTAACGACCAACTGATGTGTGATTCCCACCACCAGCCCCTTTCCATTCAGTTCATCCGCGTCGCCCTGGTTTTTCCAGCGCCAAAAATGTGCGACCACGCCTCACAATAGCTCCCCATCACAAGAAGCACCCACACACACACAAGCCAACGCACACACAGACAGACGCACGCACACACACTTAAGCAGACACACACACACACGCAGACACACTCACAAACAGAGGACGTACACCAGTAAACCAGCAGTCTGAACCGACCACACAAACGTTAAAACACACTATGGGATGAAATGCAGAAAGCAGCAGGAGACTATGAGTCACAGCGGTGAGAGAAAGAGGAGTGATTAAGCTTTTGAATATCGTGACAAAAAGAAATTCAGCAGTCACGCACACCCCGACGGATGGATCCCTATTGGTACAACCCGAGAGCCTATCCGAGAGCAGGAGGGCTCCGTGGGCGGGGCCAACTGCTTCATGGCGGCGTCGCTCAGCGCGGTGAAGAGGCGGGGTGTGAAGGGGCAGGGTGTCCCCTCCCAGACGGGCCAAGGCCCCGGGACAATGCCTGGCCCGTGGGACTTTTACTGTGGAAACTGAGATTTGAGGATAAACCAATAAAACACTTTCGGGAAGAAAAGATCAAACGACTTCTGAGCAAGCACTACCACACGTTTTTGTCGTGACTCACACCTACTGCGAGTCCATCAAATACAAGAAATAAGAGCGAATGAATCAGGGTGTGAGTGTTTTAGGGATTGGGGAGCCCGTGTACCCCCAACGCCAGCGCGGCCTCGTCACTGTGGCCCTGCCTCCTTCTCCCTTCTCATAGACGTGTCGTGAGAGAGCAGTTTTCAAACGGCTTGGACTGAAATGAACTAAGAAAAAAAAACACCTCAGTATGGACGGAAACCAAGAAGCAATTGACTGAAGAGACATTCTGGACACCGTCTGTGAAGCTAAGTACCAGCGTGTGTCCATACTACCCAACGGGCACGTCACTCCATCATTCACTGTGTTTCAACTCGAGGACCGTGAGGAGGCTGAAGGACCACCTCGCCACGACCCTCACGACACGGTAGTCTTCTTCTAATCCTGTTTTATTGTTACTTTGATTCTTCTAAGCTAATGAGCGGCCCCTCCTGAGTGAACAGAGCTCTGCGCCCCCCGCTGCTGACCAGGGGCCCCGCACCTCCCCCGCCCCCCGCTGGGAGCCCTCCCGGGGGGCCCCAGCCCGGGGGGCCCCAGCCTGGGGGCCGTCGGCGCTGAGAGGATCCCAGGCTGGGTCCTCCCGCGCCCCTCCTACCTCACAACCCGCCATCGCTATCACCACCGTGCTCCCATACAGCCCCCCCCCACCCACGACCCCCCACCCACCTCCCACCCACCTCCACCCCCCACCCTCACCCACCTCCACCACCGTGCTTCCCATACAGCCCCTCCACCACCCCACGACCCCCCCACCCCACGAACCACCCCCCATCCACCTCCACCCCCCCCACACCACACCGTGCTCCCATACAGCCCCCCCCACACCCCCACCCACCTCCACCGTGCTCCCATACAGCCCCCCCACACCCCACGACACCCCCCCACCCACCCCCCCACCCACCTCCACCCCCCCCTCCATCCCCCACCACCACCGTGCTCCCATACAGCCCCCCCCGCACCCCCACGACCCCCCCACCCCACGACCCCACCCCCACCACCACCGTGCTCCCCATACAGCCCCCCCACCACCCCCACACCCCCCCACCCAACCCCCACCTCCACCTGCTCCCCATACAGCCCCCCCCACCACCACCCCTCCCCCCACCCACCTCCACTCTCCTCCACCCCCCCTCCACCACCGTGCTCCCCATACAGCCCCCCCCACCCCCACGACCCCCCCACCCACCTCCACCCCCCCTCCATCCCCCCACCACCACCGTGCTCCCATACAGCCCCCCCCACCCCACCCCCACTCCCACCCGCCCCCCACCACCACCGTGCTCCCATACAGCCCCCCCACACCCCACCCCTCCACCCACTCTCCACCCCCCCTCCACCCCCACCACCACGACCGTTGCTCCTCCATACAGCCATCTATCACACAGGACCCCCCCACACCCCACCCACCTCCACCCCCCCACCCCCCTCCATCCCCCCCAACCCCCACCCACCTCCACCCCACCTCCATCCCCCCGAACCCCCCAACCACCACCCGCAGCTCCACCCCCACCCCCCCTCTGCCATCCCTCCCAACCACCCCCCCAACCACCCCCACCCCCCCTCCAGCGAACACACGAAGGCTTGACTCCAGTCACGCAACCCCTGGGGGGAGAATGAGTGCGTGTGTTCACATCCCTATTTGTCTGTCTGTGTGTGTGTGTCTGTGTGTGTGTGTGTGTGTGTGTGTGTGTGTGTGTGTGTGTGTGTGTGTGTGTGTGTGTGTGTGTGTGTGTGTGTGTGTGTGTGTGTGTGTGTGTGTGTGTGTGTGTGGAGTCCTCCCTAGATGGAGACGTTACAAAACAACCCCAGATGCGTTAGCGAGGATTTATCAGTTTACGACCGATAAATCGGTGAACAAATGAACCGACCGATGGTGTGCCCTGCAGCGCACCGATCACACACACAGATGAAACCCAGTGAGCACAGCAAGGACTGTTCTTTGTGAGGACACTTTAAGACCCTAGCATAGCATCGGTATCAGAAGACTCATGACGTCTGCCGGAACACAAACAAACCCACTGAGAAATTTTGGAAAAGGCTTCTGATGTAATGGGCTGACAACACATGGATGCACACACACACACACACACACACACACACACACACACACACACACACACACACACACACACACACACACACACACACACACACACACACACACAAATATCTTTTTGCAGTGAACTTTACAAAAAACAACATGCAAACACTTAACACCGAAATATGCAAAACAACCCCAGTTTCATACTAAACATCTTAACCTTGTGAACCTCCCAGGAAACCCATTTTATTATTGTCCTCTGTTGGGCAGAATGTTTCCCTCAAAACTTAAACGGCCAATTCCCCATAAAGATCTAAACATCATTCAGGCCAACCTAATCCCCTCTCAGGCCCACCTCGGGGACTGTGTTCTCTGTACGGCGGCTGTATGTGGGTGCAGCCGGGTGCTGCACCCCAGGGTGCAGCAGGGTGCGCTGGCTGGAGCCCTAGAAGGCCCTCCACGATCCTAAACTACAGGTCCCCGGACGGGTCAAATCTATAATCCTCCTTAAAGCCAAACATCACGCGAGGCCTGGTAAAGCAGGCTTGGGCCAAACCATTTAAGAGAAGAACGCAGCAGAACAAAGACGAGCCTTCAACCACAAGAACAAAGAGCAGGGAAGAATTCATTTGACCAGCCTGAGTGTTGCACGCCACAATGACACGGTTCCGCCCTGAGTCGGAATATATGGGAGAGAGAGGAGAGACCACAGGAAAAGGGTTTGTACAAGAGCTGCACAACAAACGCTTCATGAGAGAATTCAGAAGGTCTGGAACTTAGTCGGGGCACAGAGAGGTCAGGAAGGGCTGGAGATGGCCAGGGCCGAGACGCCGGAATCACAAGGGTCTCATTCATCCACAGCCATTCATCCATCCATCTCACCCTGCAGGAGGCAACCAAACCCACCAAGAGGAGGGAGGGTTACTGCTCCTCATCACGGGGAGACACGGAGAGGGCCCGCATGAGTCCACCGGTCTGCACGAGAGACATGGGAGAGACATGGGAGAGAGTGTGAAACGCGAGAGGGGTGGAGGGAGAGAGAGGCCAGAGAGAGTCCAGCCACCGGCCTTAACAGGCCCCCCCACCCTCGTTGTGAACAGACTCTAGTGTGTGTGTGTGTGTGTGTGTGTGTGTGTGTGTGTGTGTGTGTGTGTGTGTGTGTGTGTGTGTGTGTGTGTGTGTGTGTGTGTGTGTGTGTGTGTGTGTGTGTGTGTGTGTGTGTGTGTGTGTGTGGCGATTGTAAGCTAAGTTGACAGCTCAAAGTGTTTGGGCACTGTGAGGGGTTTCCTCACAGTGGGCTTTTAACCTGAACTGTTCAGGCCTCATTGACCACGTCCAGAGCTGGTGGGACAAACATACACACACCCGCGTGTGCACACACACACAGACACAGACACAGACACAGACGCACACACACACACACACACACACACACACACACACACACACACACACACACACACACACACACACACACACACACACACACACACGCGCATAGAGTCCTCTGTTGGAAGCACAACAGAGTGTGCCTACACTATATCCAGCACCTTGTCTGATTAACGGCTCCACACCCACACAGACATGTGCCCATACGTATGTGCACATACGTATGTCCCCATACGTATGTGCACATACATATGTCCCCATACGTATGTCCCCATACGTATGTGCACATACGTATGTGCACATGTCTGTGTGGGTGTGGGGCCATTAATCAGAGGTGGCATCTTGAGGTGATGCTAGAGATTAGGCGCCACCACATACGGCCAAATGAATGCAAAGGGGTGTAATTAATTAGGGATTAATGAAGAATATCCATACGTGGTAAGACTGATGGTCACAGATGGTACAGATTGACCTATACTGGTGTTTGACCTCAGAAAAATGGAAAATAGTAAAAATGTTGAACTATTTTCCACTACTTTATCGATTCTTTAATTCCTCTATGACTATCTTGATGAACCCTCTGCTTGTAAGTTAAGAATATTTTGAAAGCAGGCACCTAAAGCCATATCTTTATTATACATTAAAATGAACGGAGCTGAGACGGAACTTGAAACGGGATTAAATGTCATAAATTCATCCGTGTGTTTAAAAAATAAACCAATAGATGAATGGACTGCAAATG